>JAYJLX010013894.1:0-17849 GCA_036873525.1 Chalinula nematifera | reverse complement strand
GCAAAGAGTTGTGACAGCTGAATATAACATGTCAACAAAACAAATGATATTCAAATGAGTATAAACGCGTTTCATGCGTACAAACGCGTTTATTTTTTAAGTTGCATCTGTCAGGTACTGTATTGTAGTTCGGCATTTCCCCTGGAAGAATGTGTGGAATTTTATTTATTAGTACAATATATTTTCATAAATAGTAAAATTTGTACTAGTAATAGCGTTGATTCGAGTACAGTTTGGGAAATAATTGCACGAATTGTCATTTATTGAAGCATGAGTAATTGCACAACTGAGATGCAGCCGAGTGCGATTTATGCTTTAACAAAAAAGGCAAGTGCAGAATTGCACTAGAATCCATGGTATTTACGATTAATCATGGAGTCTAGTTTAAAAAATGCTGAAGTAAAGAACAAAAGCAACAAAAAGAAAGAATAAAGCTGCATGTAAGCTATGGTGTTCTTTTGTTTCATGAAGAATCAGTGATTTGTCCTCGTTCTGCTGTCTTCAGCCATGCCAATTTCATACTCCCTCAAATCTGCTCGACCCGTGCTATGGTCATCCAAATAGTTATGGTCATCCAAACAGCTTTTGATAGCACGAGAACTTATAAATCCTGGACAGAGCCCCAATTTACTTGTTTGCGTGATGATAAAAATATTTGCTGCATGTTATTGAATTTCCTTTTGTTTTTAATTTTCGTTGTAAAAAAAAAAACCTAATGAAGTATACATAAATTAAAATTTTATGTATGGGAGTTTATAATTGTGTCTCTTTCAAATGTAGAAACTCTGTCACCATTTATTTCCATGGTATATTTCCGGCGTTCCTTTGGAATTGGAGTTCTAAATCACATCAAGTGATAATGAAGTTTTTACATGTGCAAGAAGATGGCACCTTGAGTTGTATGGGTGCATTTCAGGACCATTTCTCAACGTTATATTCTTGTACTCATGACCATGAAAGGTAAAGTATTAATATTGGTTTTTGTCATGTGTTATTTTACTAACAAATGACCATATATGTATTCACTGTTAAAACTCTCTGGATTAAATTTAGAGCAACCCAGGGTTTGTAAGGCTTATTACCTTGGATATCTTTAATGTTTCCTATGGAAGCTCTGCACCTGAGTGCATTAAGATTTTTTTACAATATCTCAACAACATTATGCTCGCTTTTACAGCCATTTAGCTTAGTAAAACACAGGAGTTTAGTTTTAGCAACTGCAAAGTTTTTGTTTCTTAACCAGTGAGTGAATAACCCAATTTTTACAGTTGTTGGTACACTCATACAATTCTGAAAATTCTGTTTGAGTTTCATTGATTAAATGCTCTGAGAAGACCTGTTTTCATTGCAAACATTAAGGTTTTGCAAATTTTGCATGGACAGAAAATGATTCTATGAAGATAATTACAGCATTCAGTATTGATGAGAAGCAAGTTGTTTTAATATTCACATGACTGTTTTATTAAATCAAACATTACAGGTAAGTTTACATGTAAGTTAGCAATTTTGCATAAAGTTGAAACATCCCATTTGTGCATTACTTGTGTTACACAGCTTGATAACCTGACCTTACTCTTTAATTTTTTTCCTAACCAAATCAGCTACATGTATATTGCCAAATACCGATAATATCACTTGACATATTATACAATTGTAGTACATCTAATAATTTGTTATTACTGTCCCCTTTGTTTATGTTTAACCAAACAAACCATGAATACTGGCTCATAACACAGAGTGCTTCTATTATTTCTGCTGCAGTAGCTTTTTGCACAGCGAGAGGTCTTGTGGATAAAATTCCAATTGTCTATACTGAAAGCATTTAAAGTTGATCGAAACAGCTGGACTTAAAATCAGGTTTCCATTTGTGATTTACTGCTACCTATTGAGTAGAATCAACTCCTTCAACCAGTTCAAAGTAGGATATCATAATATTTTATCTACAGTGTACCTCTCCTCTCTCCAAAACACCACAGCCTTTCTTGTTCTCAGTTTAAGAACACACTCACAGTGCCTCAAAAAAAATTATTATTATCAGTAGTTATGATTAAATTAAATTTTTAAAGCCCCAACACTCGTGACCTTTGTTGTGGTTATATTTTGTTTGCTCAGGGAATGGTCCTCATTGAACTTTATGAACTACTGATTGGATCTTTTCTTAGTTTTATTGACCTGATATGCTTGGAGTGACATACATGTACCTTTCAGATGTGGCTTAACTTGCAACTTAAGTGACATGTAGCTTTGATGTCTTGAAGTTATAGTCACTTTAGGAATGAGTTACACTGCATCTATATCAAGCTGAGGTATGTGGAATCAAATGCATTTGTTGCATTGTCTGAATTGGTTGTGTTCTGGTAGTCGAGTTTGAGCAAGTTTTTTTAATGCCCATCACATCCTTAGTAGCTGCTCAATGATGAGTTCAATTTCTTGAGCCACGTCAAAGTTGAGCTTCGATTCTTGCAAGAGTCACTTCTGGATGTATGACTTGTTAATGCCATAAACTAGACAAACAGGAATCATCTTGTTTATGTCCGAGTGTTACAGTGTTCTGTTTTTTTCAATAATACTATGTATGTAGCAACTGATTTACCAGTTGACAGAACCTGGAAGTAAAGTGATAGCATTCTGTAATTTTGGAGGAAGGCAAATAATAGTTTTCCTTTAGCAGTTTGACGATTTCTTTGTAGCTCGTCTTGTGATTTTGTGTGTTTTTGCTTGCTGCAGTAGATTCTTAAATAACTGGAATGTTATGATCTGCAACAGGCTCAGTAGAATTGTTTCTTCCTCTACTTTTGTTAGACTGCTTTTTCTAGTGATCATTGTTTAGCTAATCTAAAAAAAGTCTTACAAATATTTACTCTATTATTATAGTTTTTGAATTTGTTGTTCGACGATGTCGGCTGATGACTATTGTTGTCACATAGGAGGTTATAAAGCATTTATTAGTTTGTTAAGCTTTGAACCTCTTAATGCAGCTTGCTACGTAGATAAGTTTGTGATTAATAATTATGTCAGATGTTATAAGAGTGCAAAGTCAACCTCAATTTTCTCAAACTTCCTGTTAGTGGCCAAGGTTTTGGGACTTAACATACTTGTGAATTGTTACAATGTTCTGTAAGCTTGCCTTCACTTGTGTAGTGTACTGCAATATTTCCAGCATACCGTATTTCCTCCAAAAATTTGGTCCCTCTAATTTCGAAAATAACTAATTATTCTAAGAAAAATTATAAATTTTAATTTTAATTATTCGTTTTCATAATATTATCAACGCATGATTCTAATTTTGGCACAAACCTTCTAAATTCGACTACACGAAAGCAGCTGTCTACTGTGAATGATGACTGTGGAAACTAAGTGGGTTGTTGGTGGCATCAAAGGGAAACATCTTCGGGTAGGAAGTGGACGACACTTGTCGTATTCAAAAGAGTAGATGGATGACCAATTACTGGAATGGATTCTCACCAGGCGAGATGCTCATCTGCCAGTGAGTATGGTGTTAATTTAAAATAAAAGCCAAGTATCTAATTAAACCTCACAACCCTCAGTTTAAAGGATCTAAAGGATGGCTGGAAAAATTCATGGCACGTCATTTACTTTCCTTGCGCTCCAAAACCTCCATCACTCAAAAGCTTCCTGCTCAATTAGAGAAGAAACTGGAGGCTTTTCTGAATGAAGTTTGTGTCCTTAGAACTGAAAAAGTTATTCAATTGAATTGATCATCTACGTGGATGAAACGCCCATGTATTTTGACATGGTACCATCGCGAGTTGTAACTCAAAAAGGCACAAAAGAAGTCCGAGTCCGTTCATCTGGATCTGATAAAAAGAGGTTAACTGTTGTGCTTACTTGTACGGGAAATGGAAAGATGCTACCAAGTTTGGAAATTTTCAAAGGGAAAAGAAAGTTGAAGTTTAAGAATCCTAGCCGGCTCAGTTTATACAACTGTGCTGCCTAAAGGGTGGATGGACAGCAGATATGATACTATATTATAATGAGGAAGTAAATCATTACTACATGCCAGCACTATGAATGTTTCTTCTTAAGCATTTCCTTCAATTTTTGTATCTTTTTGGCATCAAGTATTTGTAGCTTATACACACATGGTACTTCTAATCCTTTCGCTTTAACTTCACTCCGCTTTCTTCTACCACAAACTTCTCCAGTTACTTTACCACGATTTTTGATGAAGTAGTAGAACACTTTTGAGTGCTCTCGAGGCACATGACCCACAATGTTGTCGTTAACCTTCACTGCAACTGCATATCTATCATGCCTATTCAACTCTTCGATTTCAACTTGGAATTTATCACCTAAATTTGGACTGCAACAGCTCTTTACACATGATAGCCCCTTACAACGCTTTCAAAACAATAAAGATTCGAGGTTTGCAAACTTTGCGACATCTCTTCTCTAGTTCTCTTGAAATTTGAATCTCTTCCCGCCGACGCTTCCCGCTCGCTCTCGATTTTAACGGATAATTAATTAACCTCTAATTTCGTCAAAATTAACAATTCTTTTACAAAAAAATTTTACATCTAAAAATTCGATTCAAAAATTATTATTCAGAAATCCATAATGCCGAATTTTTGGAGGAAATACGGTATACCATAATTTCTCAACATTTTTGTTTTCAGCAATCTTTGGAATCTTCATGATATGCATTACCAAAACATTTTTGTGGTGCCCATTTAGTAGTAATGATTACTGCTATATTGCTATAATTCTTGTTGTTGTAGAGCCAATGGGTTTGTAACTACTACCATTGCTCTGAAGATTCCCATTGATGAATTGTCTAAGATAGGAAGATACTTGTTTTACAAATACTGTGTCACTGATGGTGAAGTTACAGAGGAGGAAAAGATACCTTTTGCTTCAGAATTCCTCTTCAAAAAAGAGGTGTGGAGAAAAATTACCTTAGTTGGTTTAAAAAGTCGTGAGGAAAGTATGTTGCTTTGTTTTGCATTTATTGTAGCATATATTGAGTGGTAATGTATAATTGTAGGACGCAAATATGATTTCATAGCTCTTCCCAAAAAGAGACAGCCTGAACAAATCAGTGGTTATAAGCTTAAAGTTGCAAGTTTTTTGGAGATGCGTGTATCTGATGTTCTGTTATCTGAGGCGTTAGAAAAACAACAAGTGTGTGCTAGCAATGTGAAAGATATGATTATATCTTCTCTCAAGATTCACATCAGTTCATTACTTAACCAACTGACCGATGTGCTTGCAAAACCAAGTTTTTGTATTTCTTCGTGTAAAGAGGTTACTCAGACATATGAAGAAATGATTGAATTGAAGTATGTTGTTGAAGAAAGAAATAAGTCATGGCGGCATGCTACTAGGACTAATAGTGTGGAAAAGGTAATGTGATTATATCCATGTTATTTGTATTTAATAAAAAAGACTGCTTTTTGTTTCCTTGATTTTTTTTATACTGCATGGAGTCTATTCTAAAGTTTTAGTCTTAATATAATTCTTATCTAACCTTTTTAGGACTTTTCGCGCAGTTTTGTTGATGAATTTAGTACTTCCGTATATTCAACTGCTAGTAAAATTGCTGAAAACCACATAAAGCATAGACTTGTTTTTGGAGCAGTATTTGCCATTATTAGCAATAAACTGAACCTCCTGAAACCATCTAGGGAAGACATTTGTATAAACATTGCAGACATGCTGACTCTTTGTCGTCCTAATGAAGTGGACCTAGAATGTTGTGATTTGCTGATAAAAGCAATACCAGATGACAATTTTAAGTGAGTGATGTAATTTTTTTTTTTCATTTCAAATTTGTTGTGCCTGAATTTTGATTTCAGGAAATTTCTAAAATCATCAATTCGTCAATTGTGTGAATGTATGATAAAATCAGAAAATGGTTCAATAGCTTGGATGAAAGCAGTTTCAGTATTTCACGTTTTGTGTGATTTACATAAAGTAAATTGCAAAGCTGAAGAGGTTTCATGGAAGTTTTGGCCAGATTTGGCAATAGCAAAAAAGATAATTGAGCGATGTTCAAAAGAAGTGCCTAATTACAGGTTGTGTTTTGATTTATATACAGTATGCTAAGTTTGATTACTGTAATTTTTTAACTTAAATTATTAGTTTCAAACAACTGAAAGATGAGTTTGATCACCAACTTAAGTATGATTTTGCCCTGCAAAAAGTATTTCTCTATCTGAGTCCTCCAAATGATTTGGGATCCGTGATTTCATCTTCATCCCCTTTTGCTGGAGTCAGTTATATCATTCATTCTTTGAAAGAGAAACAGCAAATTCAGAAAACTGAGGTTCGTGTAAAATTTTAGTATTATTATTTTTGATTTTCCTTTTAATTTTAGGTAACTCGCATTACCCATCTGCTGCGTGGACTGAAATGTTCACTTTTCAGTTGCAGCAAAGAAGAGAAGTTTTATTCAAGGTTTTATTGTTTTATTTGGATGGTGTATACTAAAGTAATTACTCATATCTTAGGCCGCAAAATGACTTGGGTTGCTGCAAAATGTTATGGAAAATTTTGGAACCAAAGTTAAATGCGTATTATCACTGGGAAATTGTTCTGTCTATGGCTGATTTATTGGTCTTGATTTCGGCAAGGGATCATCCAACTGAACAAATGCCAGAAGAAATAAAGAATATTAGTCAATCATTTTATAGGTGGATACAGCATCCTGCTGTCATTGGAGGTAGATGTTTTGTAGCGATTAATGATGAAAAATTCACCAAGGAATACAATGTAAGTGAATTGCTGTGTTGTTCATTTATTATCCTACATTACATACATTAGGTATGGAAAAAAGCCTTAAATGCAGTCACCAGTGAGCAGCAAAGAGTTTTGGATTTATGGAAAATAGCTGTTTTGGAACATCTTAAACACCGATTGATTTTGGTAAAACACATTTACTCTGATAAAATCATATACATGTACATGTAAGAAGTAAGCATATGGTGATGCAATAAAAATGCTTATTATGTTTGTAAGAGTATTACTGTACACACTTTTTAAAAATTCGAAGCTCTAAGTCAGGCTTAAAAAGTGCTTATGCATAAAAGTTTATTAATTGATCAAGCATATAGTAGTCCTAAAAAAACATTGACATCATTTACAAACCACTGTACTCAAAAGCAGCCGAGGACACAAAACTCGTTAAAAAGAACTATTCTGATGAAATCACCCTTAGATGATTGTAGTTGTCTGCTATAACTGTATGATTGCACTACTGTATGTATTACATGATTGCCTAGTTCAATAGTGGTTGTCTGCTATAACTGTATGATTGCACTACTGTATGTATTACATGATTGCCTAGTTCAATAGTGCTATATCCGGCTTTTAACTCAATTCTTTGCAGCTGTACTATATGTATAGATTATAGCATGCCTTTGAGGGCATTATTGTGAAACCATATTTCCTGGAATAGTTTCTGCCCTCAAATAGTATCCGCACTAAATAATTACTTCGACTATATGAGTTCTTCTATAGTTGGTCGTGGATGGAACAGTGGTTAGCAACCTTAGTGTAGATGCTGGGGTCCCGGGATCGGAGTGTTCATTTTTTTTGCTTTTTTTTTTCCTGAAAATCTTGAAATTTTTGGAGATTTTTGGGACTGAAATTAATAGTATCCGCGGATACTATTCGAGGAAATACATACGGTACATAAAATAATATTTATTAATTCTGTGTAAGAAGCCTACAGGATTATGAATATCATTGAGAGTGTATTGCAATAATGCATGTGGAAGGGGTGTAATAAGTGACTGGAAGCGTTTCTACGATTGATCTTTGGATGGCAGCTAAGAGACAGATTTGTCCTTTGAAGTTATTCACTTATGCGTTTAAACTAAGATGTTTATTGTTCATCTGAAAGAGTTAAGCATCCAAAACTTTCTGGCTTGGTTTTAAATTACATTCTTTGGGTTCGTGTAGTATAGACTATCCTGATTGTAATCTACAATTCCTGAGGTGCACTGACAACAGTTAACAAGGATTGGAAGGGATAATCAAAAGAAGTGAATTAGTGAACCAATGATGAAAAGTAGGAGAAAGTATATATTTTGTCAACCATGAGGATATATTGATTATATTGAATAATTAAGCATAATAATAATATGAATAATAATGTGGTGTGGTTTCCGCTTCGGCACTCGGTTTCCAGTGATGTCTGCCACTCCCGGTTGACAATTAGAGGGTAAGTTGGTCAGGGAAATGAACACGTTGCCGAGAACAGGTGTGAGTCATCACGTATGGCTGGTGGAAAGGTGGTATAGGACGAGTAGTAGTAGTAATAGGTGCATCAGACTCAAGGTAAGCAGTCTTCAGTCGATCAATGGACAGTACTTCTGATTTTCCCTTGACATCGAGTGTAAAGTGTTTGTTTGAGCGGGAAATAACCATCGTAAGACGACTGTTAGGGGCTCTTAACTGTGGTACAAACATATGGGTTTGGGAAAACAGGTCGGTTGGAACATGAGTAGGATGAGTGGAAGGTACACGTGGTGGCACTGCTCGCAGTCTCTGCTTGGCTGCCTTGAATTGGTACACATAGTCAGAAGGATTGAGATCCTGTGTGGGTGTAGCAAAAAAACTTCCAGGCAATCAGAGTGTTTCACCATAAACCAGTTTAGCGGAAGCCCCACCTAGATGTTCTTTAAGTGTTGAGCGAATACTGAGGAGAACAATAGGTGACACTATACAATTCAATTATGAGGCATTGGATTGGACTTTAATGCACTTTTCAACTGATGATGGAATCATTGCACTATTCCATTGGCGATAGGATGGTAAGACATAGTATAGATACGACAGGAACCAAGTGTGTGGAGTAAAGACTTGAAAAGGTTTGACTCAAACTGACATCTTGTATCTGTCGTTATGGTTGCAGGCATCCCAAAACGGTAGATCCAACCTGAAATGAACGCATGGGCAACAGCTTCCGCGGTGATAGTCTGAAGAGGAATTGCCTTAACCCATCTCGTGAATCGATCTATACTTGTGAGCAGATAAGAGAAACCCTCAGGCGATGGCAGTGGTCCCACGAGGTCATTATGGACATGGCTGAATCTGGCGTCTGGTGTAGAGAACGTAGTGAGCGGAGCAGTGGTATGGCAATGAACCTTGTTTTTCTGACAATAGACACAACTACAACTCTGTATCCTCACATTGGCGTTAATTCAGGGCCAAACGTGGTTAAAAGTAAGGAGACGTTGTGTGTCATGAATACTGGGATGAGACAATGAGTGCAAATGTTGAAATATCAGATAACGGAATTTCATTGGTGGGCGTGGTGTATTGGTAGAAACATCATAGACTAAGCTGCGGCTAGTACCTTCAATGGGTAAGACAGAGAGTTTTAATGAAGTGCTGGAACTTTTAAGGTGCTGAAACTCAGAGTCAGTTTTTTGGGTGGTAGTGATACAAGTGAAATCTATAGTGGGAAATTTTCCGTGCACAGCGTGGATGTCCATTCGAGATAATGCATTGGCCACTGGATTATCAACTCCACTGGATTATCAACTCCACTTACATGACGAATGTCGGAGGTAAACTGGGAGATGAAGTCAATGTGGCGGGCTTGTCTGGGAGAGTACCTATCGGAATGAGAAAGAAAAGAATAAATTAATGGTTTTGGATCAGTTATTACATGAAAGCTCTGGCCTTCAACATAATCCTCCAACATAATGTTGGAAGTGTTTGATGGCGAGGTAGATTGCAAGTAACCCTCTATCAAAAGTACTGTAACGGGTTTCGGATGGTTGCATTTTGCGGGAGGAATACGATATTAGTTGCCATGATTCTCCAACCAATTGTTGTAGGATAGCACTGACGGCGAAATCGGAGGCATCGGTCATGATGGACAGTGGAGCGCCAGCTCGTGGATAGGACAGTAGAGTTGCTTGAGCGAGAGAACCCTTGATGGTGACGAAAGCCAAGTAGGCCTCTGGAATCAAGTGTAGGTCTTTGCTACGAGATGCGAGACAGGAATTGAGTGTGCGAAGAGTAGAGGCACAATGGCGATGGTTAAAGTTTACCAAACCAAGAAATTCCCATAACTGGCATTGATTATTGGTAACAGGAAAATAATGAATAGCTTGTACCTTGTCTTCGAGGGGACTGATACCATCCTTGTTGATGGCGTGACCAAGGAACTGCAACTGTTCGACACCAAATACACATTTCTTACGATTACAATTCCTCAGTCCTTGAATTCTCGTATGTGTTACCAGCCTACATTCCACTGAAGTTGTTCCAATTTGTCTTGTCTATTGGCTCTTTTGAGGTTCTATTTTTCTGGTCCCAGGCTTTGGCACCAAATGTAGGGATGCTGATTGTGCAGAACGTCTCATACCATTGTGCAAGTACAATAAGAAGGATTGACATATTGATGTTTCGCTTTGAAATTAATATTACACACACATCTACTGTCATTCTAATTACAGAGCAGGCTTACAAAAATAATTAGTACTAAATGAATAATAGTTAAGCATTAGACTGAACATTCTCCTTAACTATCAAAAACTATCAATTGTCCTGAATTGTGGAGCAGGGATGGGTGTAAGGGTGGGCCAAATAGGTGTAGGCTCACCTAATCAACTTTCAACCATTGTTGTGAAGTACTTTGTTCTTGGAGTAAAAAGAGATTGGTTAACTGTGATAAACAGCTTGTTACAGCTGGATCTTAGTGAATACCCTCAGATGCCAGGAAATGGCCTGTCTTAAACTTTGAAATCTGGGGGAAGTGGGGAGACACTCCAAGGATCCTCATAGCCAAACAGCAAAGAAAATGTGATGGGCTTAGCCCACCCAACACCCTAGTTTTTGATCTGCCCTTCTTGTGGAGCTTTGTGTTTGTATGTGCCTTAATAGTTTTGTTGGCTGTTATAATGTAGACGTGTGTGTGTGAGAAAGCAAAATGTCCTTCGAAGTGTTGGTCACACTGTAATAAGTATACCATTTTGCAAATCGTAAAGATGCCTTTTTTGCAGCTCTTTGAGTTTTGAAGTCATCAACTAAAGTTTTGTTTTATAGTAGTTTCAGAGCCTTCAAAAAATCCCTTTTCCCTAAATCCAGAAACTTGGCAAATTTTTACTGTTCAGATAAGAAAGCAATACTGATGGGGCATATAGTACTGTGTATCAGAAATTTGTATCAGAAATTTTATGATGTATAAAAAGTTTTGGAAAATCCATGAACACATCAGACATTTTTTCATAGCATAATTTCAAAACCCTGTGAATGAAAAGTGCACCATATTCCAGCTCAGCAACGGTGTGTTGATCTCAAGGCTCCTCTTTCTTTTCTAGCTCAAAAAGTTTTTTTTTCATTCAGTATCAGGTATTTTTTGTGAATACATGCAGTTTTTCAGCATGAATAGGTTTTCCAACTGAAGATTTTCCAATGCAAGTTGTATCCATGTATGTAGTATAGGCATCTTCATTTATTGCGTAACGTATGAAATATGGAATAAAGAAAAAGGCAATTTCATAACTTTTCAATTACCCATTGAAGTATATAAAATTATCACATAATGTGACTGCATGTATTGGCAAGTTTTGTCATAAGCTTGAAAGTATTTTTCCCAACCAATCTTAACTGTCCACGCTGACTTCGGTTGACCAAAACAATACATAACTTTGTCAAACCTGAAGATATTCCATATGAAACTTTCACCATTAAAATCAGCTCCTCAGAGCGGCACAGAATATAACAAGTACAATCGAATTGCAGGTTAAGAACATATTACAACAAAAAACGCCATACTAAACAATAGGGAGCTTGCAGGAGAAGCTGTAAATAGTTGGACGTCAGAGGAGGTATGACACAATTAACCTTTAGCCACTCTAATTGTGAACTTTTAATTGCATTCTTCTACACTCACGTGATTCTCACATGTAGATTCAAGTCTAGTTGGGATCATGACAGTGTAGAAGAATGCAATTAAAAGTTCACAATTAGTGGCTAAAGGTTAATTGTGTCCTACCTCCTCTGGTTGCACGTTAATACCTTAGTCTCGTCCCCAGACTCTCACGCATTTAACGAGCGAAAGGGAGTCTGGCCCACTAAGTCGATTTTCTTAGCCCAGGAAGTGAAATCGTGACACAAACTTTGATTACGTTTGAATACTAATAGTGCACAAACCCATCCTATTTGCTTACAGTGAAACGGCAACTTGTCTGGCTTTGCGGTCATCAGATAGTGTCGTTTCTGAGCAAATGACTGCAGCAGAGATTCCTCACTGAGGGCCAAGAATCGACTCATTGTGCCAAACTCCCTTTCACTCGTTAGATGCGTAGGAGTCTGGGGACAAGACTAGTTATTACCTCAGCCTTCAGCCATTTTTTTTTTCACATAATTTAGACCGCACCCACTAGTTATTAGCACGTGTTTAATAATTTAAAAATGGCGGAACTAGAATGCTTCAGCTACTATGGCTACTACCGCTCCACGTGATAGAAATAAGAAGTGAAGAACTGGACAAGCAGTGAGAGTAGAGTCTTGGTTGTAAAATTAGACAATTGTAAACAGTGATGGGGCGAGCCTTCACGAAGCATAGTTGATTTTAGCATAGTTGATTTTAGTTGTGCTCTGAGAATGAGCTGTTGTGTACTGTTGGTAATCAAGCTGAAAAAAAATGCAGCATCAATGATGCTCATTACAGGGCACTTATGCCGTCAAATTGCGTGGGCGTTTTATTTCCGATTTTGGGCAATTCCAACCGGTTCGCCGCCATGTTGAATGGATGAAATGTATCGAAGAGATAGGATTGGAGACCGACCAACGGCTCTAATTTACCAACTATGCTGGTGTTTCTCACAACAAGACCAGGTTTTGCTAATGTTTTTTGGAGCTTTTTATCATAATTGTTGCGCTAAGTCTGATTTAGCCTAGTTTTCGAAAGCCCCATAGAAGCTTCTACTCTCTGGCCA
The DNA here is from genome assembly GCA_036873525.1 of Chalinula nematifera. Taxonomy (NCBI): domain Eukaryota; kingdom Metazoa; phylum Porifera; class Demospongiae; order Haplosclerida; family Chalinidae; genus Chalinula; species Chalinula nematifera. The sequence continues at coordinate 4,929 of JAYJLX010013894.1, read as the reverse complement.
ACCAAGACTGTGGCCATTTACGGGAGTTTCGAGAATATACGGAAGTATCTGTGTCGGTTTCACTTCCGTGCTAGCGCCCTATACAAAGAAAGCTATCTGCCAGGTATAGCACAGATGTGTCAGTCAAAAGATTACATGAAGGACTATAGCCTACACAGATGTAAATAATTCACTGAGGGAAGCTTTCATAAAGGTAGAAGAAATTAAGCCAGCATTGATAGTAGTCTACACATAATATACACTGAGACAGCTGAAGCTACATAGATACTGATCACAGTATACTTGTGACTGACCCTTTCGTGGCTCTTGGAGTTGGAAAGTTTGTATAACAGAAGACGCTCTAGTTGTTTAGGCGCAGAAAGTAGTGCAGCTGTGTTTGTTTTATTAGATCTGCTTAAGAATGGGAAAGATAGCACAGACTTCACCCAGCCAGGGTAGCAGCTATTGCTGTTGGTGGGTGTGTTTACTGTTTACTTTGTGCACATGGCAGTCGTATTTTTCATTTTAGCCTTATAAAAGATATTTATGGAAATATGTACCAACAAGTAAACAAGCAACCAAGATTTTGAGCCTTGTGTTTTTTGAATGTTTTAGTAACTTTAATTTGATTTTATATATATTATATGTATATAATTTATTTATTCCAGAAGTCACTTGCATGATAATGCAAATTATTGTTTGATTCTTTTGTAGGTGAATGATAGTGAAAAGATTAAACTGATTGTTACTTTATTGGAACGCAATGATGATGAAGATTGTGATTTAGCAGATGCATTGATTGATGCTGGTATTGATGGTTTGGATAATGTAAGATATTCACTTATACTGTACTGGTTGTTAAGCGATGTGCTTATAGCTGTGTATGGCAATAAAATTTTGTTATACCTGTGTTGAAGTGACGATTGGTGTACACATGCTACAGTTCACTCAATCATTGTGTAATAAATGAATACGCATGCATTGACTTTAGAATAATTGTATCTGCACTGATGTAAAAATTATCAAAGTATTGAATGAACACGAGAAAAACTGTATGTCCTACATGTGTTTAGCCATCAGATGTTTTTCAGTTCATATTAATAATTGAAAATTTTATGAAGGTGTAATTTACATTAGAGTGCTAAATTTTTAAAGCCTTAATTACAAAGATTACAGTACATCGCAAAAAAACTTTACGTCGCACGATCGTTTCCTTTCAAACGCAAATAAATTTTTACATGGTGGAGAGTAGGAGAATCGACTTTATCTTGTTGCAACTCGAAGGAATAATTTTGAATCTTGCTTACTGTCTCGAATTATGAAATTTCAACCCTTCCTAAAACTGACAAACCAAGAAAGAAATCGATCGAAGGTACTTTCTTGAACAACATTTTACGATCGAAAATTTTCAGTGCTTTCTTTTTGCAATTCATACTCTTTACCTTTGGAAAAAAATGGCGTACGAACTCGAAATTGATTTTCCGTACTACAAACCGGTAATACTAAGTTTATATGATTGTTGTGTTTCATTATTGCTTATAACCTTTATCTATACCAATGCACTATAACATAGTATTAAGAGGGGACTATAATATAAACGTAGTATGGTCGTTTTGTAGTATGCAATGTCAACTTTTTTTTGTCTGCTATTGTATTTGCTGAGTGGTTAGGTACATTGAGATCAGTGTATATCCTGTAATCTCTAGACAGGTTCTTTTCGATGAATAGACCTCTTGCACTTACACCTTCGTCATTGAAATTGAACATGAATTAACCGAAAATACCAACCGCACATACCCATGTGGCATTTACTTCCGGGTGGCAAGAGACAGTGCTTATCCATGGCTAAAGTTGCTAAAGTTGCTTATTCGCTCCATCACCAGCTGGAAAGTGCTGGAAACGTTTACTGTCTGGCTGAAACAAGACCTACAGGTATTAATAGTTGTGTCCCCTAAGACCCACTGCAAGCGAGTGCAAGTCTGCTATGAATTCCTTAACCATTGTAGAACGAAACTTTCTGCCACCCGGAAGTCAGTAGGCGCGGTCAGTATTTTTTATTGATTGATCATTATTTTTATTGATTTTCAATCAGTTTTGATGACGAAAGAGTGACGAAGGCACGAGTGCAAGAGGTCTATAGAACCAAATAGTTAAGAATGGGATCATATTGCCTAGTAAAACGACCTTGTTCTAAACTAATTGGACACATTCAGAATATAATGTTGGATTGATGGGGATTTGAGCATAGGGAACAACAAAAGAAGACTTGATAATTCCATCGCTTCAAGTTCAGCAGAGTAGAGAGGCAATCTGAACCTGCCCTCAAAATGAATGATAACTGATTAGAGAAGAGGTCTGTGATGATTCTATTTTAAACATGGTTCTCCTGTTCCAGCTGCACAATGTCACTGAACTTTGATTGAACCTGAAGGGAGTTCACCTGTGAATTCCATGAGTTTGTTTGATAATTCTGAGGTCTTCTAAACAGGCGTGCTTTATATATTGACCATAGTGAGGTGTATTAGTAGAAATGGATTCGACCAATGTGGAAGTAATGATAGACAGACAATTTAATTTAGCTTTTTTAAAGGTATGTGGAATATATGGGAACTTTAACACAACTGGATGGAAGAGTACGCCTAAAGTAGAACAACGTGGCAAGCGGAGTCAACGCTTTAGGTGTCTCGTTACTTTTGCTTGTAGTTTGGAAATGAAGAATTTACAAAATTTGTTAACTGAAAGCTGGAAATGAATTGAGGGTAGTAGATAATTCCTGTAGACCCCCTAAGTAGCTAACTGGTGCTAGCCAAAATCCTATGAATATAATCAAAAATTCAATAAATAATTTAATTATGATTATTTTCCTAAATATGGCATACGCCCATGCAAATAATTGGTAGCAGAACTATAAATAAGGAATTCATTTTGCCCTGGCAACATGGCCTAGCAAAGCAATATTTGTTCTACCATTTGTCAAATTTGATCGGACATGCAAGAAATGTGTTTCAATTATTATAATAATTTTATAACAGTATTGAAACTATACAGACATTTACTTTAGCGCACATGCATATACATTCATAAAGGTTTACAATTTTATTCAAAAAAATTAAAAAATGTCATCAATTCACTCTTTAAAAATTCATGATTGTATTATAATTAATTGTTAAGGATCATCCATCCTTTTGTCCCAGTCATTCAATAGATCGATACCAGCACTGAAAGAGTCAGTTTCATCTGTTTGAGAGTCCGTCTCACTGACCCTCCGATTCTTCATGTTCTGGTATTTGAATTCGCTTTTTTGCATACGGCTTCCTGGTTTGCTGATTCGGGCGTCTCGTTTTTGCTTTCCACCACAAGTCAATGCCATGGTCAGCTGTAAAATTTTCAGTATTCTCCATATCCACATTAAGTGTTAGCAAATCATTGAGAACTTCATTTCCCATTGAAGAATGCCTGTCCAGTTTATTGTTTTTCGTGGTTGAGAAGACTCTCTCTAGCTTTCCGTTTGAAACAGGGAGGGTGAAGAGGAGCCTTGCCAAAGTTAGCAAATTCGTCCTGTCAGATGACTTTGGAGAATGAAAGAGTTTCCACCACACACTTTGATAACTTGTAGTTGGCAGTGAAATGAATTGATCAGCGTATGCAAGCATATCACTGAATTCACTAACAGTTAGTTCAACCTCGACTACAGCAGTCTGAAGGGGAGCAGTGAACTTAGTGTACAATCGCACAATTGCTTCACTGTAGCCAGCCTCCTCACAATTAGTGAAGAGCTTCTGCCATCCTTGTGTAGCCAAAAACAGAATCACGTCTCGCACAAATTGCATGTCTGTCCACCTAGTCTCGAACGTAGACAGTCGGAAACAGATGGACAAAATTGTTCAAAATGGTTTGTGAAGTATTGTGACGCTATAGTTTAATTTCGAAGGGCTTGCTTTTGATACATCTGATCACCATCTTCTTCAGTTACACTCTTTCAAGTAGCAGAGTAATTAGGCCATTGATCAAGAGTCTTGGTACTCAATTTGTCCAGTTCTTGTACAGTATGAAGCACGCTTGTAAAGGCTCCCAGTATATCCAAGCTGTCACTCTGTAGTACTTTACTAAATATAGCACACGAGGCCAGCAGGTCACTGAAGAAGGCACAGCCCAAATCATACTTGGCATCCACCCACTTCGACACATAACCATGAAGCTTTGCACGATCTGTGGCTTTGATTGTACTATCTTTAGATAGGGCCGTAAGGTGACTAGTGTACGCACCAAATTTGGACAGTACTCTCTTCATGGCTGATAGTTTGTGTGAAACCCATCTTGAGCCACTTGCTCTCACTGGTTTAATACCAGAATCACCAAACTCAATGAACTGCTTCAGGTCTGTCATAACATTCTCAAGTTCACGAGTCTTTTTTGGGGACTTTTCATAAATGTAATAGAGATGACACAACATCTCATCGATGAGATCAAATGAAGTTCACTTTAGAGCATCCTTCACTGTGAGTCCACCTCGATGAGCCAAACACCAGCTCCAATGAAGCCATGGAACTTCTTTCTCAACAAGGCCTTTAAGACCACCTCCAGCAATGTTTGCTGATGCCCCGTCCATCCCAATACCAACTAATAGCTTACACTGATCACTACTGATGCGCTCAATTCCAAGAGTACGCAGCTATCTTGTAGGCAGTCAAACAGACCAGTGGCAGTCACACTCATAGGCCTTCGAATAGCGAAATAGCCCATATTAGTACGCAGTACTACGCACAGTGGAGTCATTTCCATCTGTACTATCACACCGCAAAACGAGGAAGAGTTCATCAACATTTGCAACATCGGTAGAACCATACATTTAGAATGGAAAAAAAAAATATGTCTTGGCCACCTTTTCTTTCAATTCCTCTCTTCTGGATGCAGCAATAAAATGGCAAAACTCTTTGCAGGCATTTTGGT
>JAYJLX010013673.1:0-17851 GCA_036873525.1 Chalinula nematifera | reverse complement strand
AGTTTAATAATCTCTTGTCCACTCACCTTGACCATCATGGCTTACTCAAGAAGCGAAGATCAAGAGGGCCATCAACAGACCGGGTCGAAGTTCATAGGGAAAGGGCTATCGTTAAACTGACGGATCGTTTGGCGAAGGAGAAGAACAGGGCGAGAAGGAATTGCTATAATGACCTTCCTACCTTCCTCCATGGGGTTCGTGTCCATAATAAGGCTCTGAGAGCTTCAACTCAGTACTTACAGGGTAGATTAATTTGCCATCAAGAGAAATCGTTTCGTTCAAATCCATGGGTTTTGGCAAAACAGCTGTGTGGGGGTAAGGCAAGCTCCAGTACTTGCCCAACCTTTTCTAAGGAGGAGTTTTTTGGTGATCTGTTCTCTGACTGTAATTGTCCGTATAATGGTTTGCCCGACTGGGTGTGTCGTCATCACCCTGTTAAAGATGCTGACACATCATCGGAATTTGATCTGTCTCCGGTTACGCCAGGCTGTATTAAAAATACTCTCAAACGTATGTCTTCTCATTCTGCGCCTGGTGACGACGATATTTCGTACCATCATTTAAAGAAACTTCCCAGTTCCCATCATTTCTTGGCAACCTTATATACAAAAATCCTGTTGGGATCAAATGTACCGCCTTCAGGTTGGTGTATAGCAATTCTATTTTAATCCATAAAAAAGGCGATCCATCTCTACCATCAAATTTTCGTCCAATCACACTCACCAGTTGTATTGGGAAACTGTTTCATAAAATTTTGTCACGAAGGTTGGAATCCTACCTTGTTGAGAACAAACTGATTGATAGAAGCTTGCAGAAGGGGTTTGGTTCCAATATAAATGGTGTCATGGAGCATATTTTGTCTGTTAATACTATTGTAGAAGATGCGAAACACTATGGTTCAGATCTGGCTGTTACGTTTCTCGATCTACGAAATGCGTTTGGTTCGATTCCTCATCAGCTGATTTTGGACATGCTTAAATTGGTTGATGTTCCGTTGTGTGTGGGCAGATACATCAAGTCCTTATATTCTGGGCTTCAAACCTACTTCTCTACAAGGCAGTGGTCATCCGAGCTTATGCCTCTTCAGAGGGGGTTGTTTCAAGGAGATACACTTTCCCCCGTTCTGTTTTTGGTAGCTTTCAATCCGATTGTTATGTTTGCAAATTCCTTACCTAGTGTACTTAGGGTTATCAGTTCAGGATCACTGTGCCTAATTCGGCTGGTTTGCCTCCAATTGACTCTCATTTATATGCCTATTTGTCAGATGGTATGGCTAAGATTGCGTATCGTGATGGAGCCACGGAAGTCCTAAATCTCCATATGGTTAAATGGTCCTTTGCGAGAAAGAACTCAAAAAAATATCTGCCATTGACATCTCCTCCCCCTTCCTACCCCTTACGGAAGGTTAGGTCGGATGCTGACAGAGAGAAGGTTTGTTTCTCCCTTCCACATAGAGTGAAGGTTTTTGCCGATGACATCTCAGTACTCTCTTCATCAGGGGATGATCATCAATCAGCTCTGTCAGATCTGGAAAGTAAATGTTCCTCTCTAAGTCTGTCTATTCGCCCAGATAAGTGCTCAAGTGTCTTATAAGGGAAAGCCACAAACTCATACCTTTTCCATACAGAATAAGCTCATTGCTGACGTTTCATCAACACCTACTAAATTCCTTGGTCAAATTATGGGGGATTCGGCTGTGTCATCGAGGAAACTCTCCGCATCTTTCCTCTCGAATAGATTGGACTCAGCATTGCGAAATCTCGACTCTAGCATGATCCGGGGGGATTTTAAAGCCGTTTTAGAACCAGGTTGTAGAGTTTGGAATAGAATCCTGGCGGGTCTTCCCAGGGGCCAGTTGTCATTTTTATTACGTGCAGGTTCTGACACACTTCCAACTCCCCTAAATCTCAGGCGGTGGAAATACAGTACAGGGAGTTCATGTAGTCTATGTGGTTCCAACTATCCTACAGTATCTCATATCCTGAGTTGCTGCCCCACTGCGTTGAATCAAGGTCGCCTGACATGGAGGCATGACTCTGTTTTAAATAAGCTTGTAAAATCCATCAGTGATCTTATATCCTCCTCCCAAGTTCTGTACGCTGACTTGCCTGGTCATCTCGCTGTTGTTTCCCCCCCCTCCACTATTCCTGTGGATATATCGGTAACCACTGATAGGCCAGACCTGGTACTGATCGATGGAAAGGCTATCACTATGGTTGAGTTAACCATCTGTCATAACTCCCCAGACGGTTTCACTGATGCTCGTAGAAGGAAATCTGCGAAGTACGCCTCACTTGTGTTGGATTTGGAATCCCAGGGTTTTTCGGTTTTGTATTACACTCTCGAGATTGGTACACTGGGTCATTTTACATCCTCAGCAAATAAGGCCCTCAAAGCTCTGACCCCTGAATTGTCCAAGTCTGATACTACTTCCCTTTACTGTCTCTATCAAGGACTGTAATTAATTGCTCTAAGTTCATATATCAGGCTCGTTCTACCCAGACGTGGCCTGAGTCACTACCATTGTCTCAATGACCTTATCATTTAAATCATTGGTTTATTATTATTATCAGATTTATTTTTATTTCAGTTTACACCTTGCCAAGTTTCATTGTTTACACGCTCAACTGTATGTGTTCACATTGTATTTTTAACTTGTGTCCGAGGAATCTAAATATCACTTATTAATTAATTATTTTGCTACTGTTGCTACTACTGTATGTTTCACTTTATTTGTTAATAAAGTTGGTTTTCCTCCTCCTTTGTCACGTGGCAGTCGCATTTTTCATTGTAGCGTTATAAAAGATATTTACGGAAATACGTACCAAAGCAAGCACGCAAGCAAGTGTGGGGCTCGCTCAGGCTCGCCCCAATAATAATAATAATAATAATAATAATAATAATAATAATAATAATAATAATAATAATAACTAAAACAACAACAACAACAGCAACAATAATAAACAATGGAAAATAAAAACAAAATTTGAAAAATAATAATAATAAAATAATAATAATAAAAGACAAGGAATATTATGAGAGCAAGGTAAATGCATATATTAATGGATGATCATGGTCTGCGTTAGGCGTGGTCGTAGTAAACTGATTAATAACTAGTTTAGCCCGTTTAGTGTACAACTTTGTATGCACTGCAATTACAAAAACGGAAAAGAAAATCAGTTAGATAATCAGATCACTAGTCTTCTAATATGATTTTGCATTACGTATACCTGAGTGATATACACTAAGATCGCATAATTTACAGAAATTAAACTGGTTAATTCAGTCCACGCCTAAAGCAGATGGTCTATACTGAGTTTAGTTGATTTCAAGAGCTAGTATATTATATTCATTATATAGCTGCTGGTACGGATGCTCCTGGTTCGGTTGATTATGCTGATATTAATGAATACTAGTTGATGACAGTTAGTCACTGGAGAAGAAGAGATTATACCAGAAGGGAATACAGATGATCACACACACCAAGGAATAAACTGATATGTATGTACCTTATCCTTGTTATTTATAGCTTATGGGAGGTGGGGGTTAGAAATTGCTTCAAAGAGCACAATTTTGTCTCCAATTTACCTTAATTAACCCGAGCGTGGGCGGAGGGTTATAGTAATTGGTTTGTGTCTGTGTGTTACCACGTAATCTCTGTGGATACTTGATAGTAGAACTTCACTGACACTCCATTGAAGGCGCTTGATGCTGATAATTCCATGATTTAAACGATTCTTGCGATAATGGCAGAGATTCAAACAAAGATCTTTCACATTTTGATCGATAGTTTTATTGCACGCCATCTTTGTAAAAATTTGTCAGTCACGCCTAGTCTAGTTATAATTAATTACTATTATTTATTATTATTAATAAACTTTAGGCCTAAATTAATTGTATGTAAACATGGTGTCTTGCTAAGACCAGGCTGAGCAGCTTCTATCTGAATTATTTGCAGACAATTGGCAGTGAGTAGTACTGAGAATAGCTGAGCTGACAGGCGAGCGAGGGATCTGCACGTTTAGTGCATTTATGTGTTAGTGAGTTACTTAGTTAGCAAAACTTTTTCACTTTGAACAGCTTGTTCTCCACAACCAAGCAGCCAAATCTCTTCAATCTTTCTGAGAATAAAGCCTGTCATCATCAATGCAAGCTATTTCTTATCAGAGTTTCAGCGTATGGATCGTTCACGAGTTATTCAGTGAAAAAGGTATCCTAGCTTGTGGAAGTTTGGTAAGCTTTTTACTGGTATCACACCATAGTTTAAGTCAAAATCCCACATACAAATTATTTGTTTGTAGAGATAGCTTTTCGTTCACTAGCTTTGGATGTCAAAAGTTAGCTCACGATTTTCTCTTCGAGCGGTTCAGCCATGTGCTTGGTTGAATTGTTCTAAAACTTGATCTGTTACTGTATCTTGATGTTAGAAGTAGGTTTGCATACCTTTTATTGCTTCGAAAGCTGTTTTACGAAAGATCAGCTTGTTTGGTTTCTTTGTTTAAAGCGGTCTTCTTCTCCATTATTCATCAAAAGGAGGCTCTGCCCATAATACTAATTAACTAACTATCTATACTGCCAAATTTTTATTAGCAAGTGCAAAATTGTAATACACCAGTGCAAGTGCACAAAATGTTTTACAAAGCCTCAATCATTTTGAATCATGGAAGTGATCACTTGGTAACTGGAGCTGCATGGATCAACGTGTGGATCTGTGTATCACTGTGATTTGTGGTAATCATTGCATAGCTGGTGTGGTGAGGGTTCGCACTTTAGTGCACTAGTTATAATGTTTATGGGTACTTCATTGTGTGTGTGTTGTTAGTGTGTAAGAGAAAGAGATATGGTGAAGAACCATTGGACTACTTGGAGGTGTGTACTGGACTCTACTGGATTGGAAGATGTAATCGAAAATTGTTCTATTTTGTGTGTTGGTGTGTGTGTGTGTGTGTGTATGGTCATTAACTGTACATTATTTGTATGGTATTTAGTAATCTGATTTGTGTCTATTTTAATGACATTGGTTAATGTTTTAGAAACAAGTCAGGTCAGAGAAGACGAATGAATTTTGGAGACATTGAGAAAAGTAATCTTAGAATGGATGATTTGAGAATGTGGGTGGAGCTAAGAAAAGGTTACAATTATTGGGTTAAGTTATTAATCAGTTATTACCTTGCCTCTATAAATACCATAGTCAAGAGAAGAGGGCTCAGGGTTAACTGTAGTTACAGTAGAAGAGGCAGAGTCTATGGTATTGGATAGTGATGGGGGAGATCAGTTAGGGGTTAAGGGATGTCCCATGGGTGGATGGAGTCAATTAAACAACTTTTAACCCCCATGCAAATTTAACTGTTTGTATTAACTTTAATCTCAAGGTTCCGCTGGGTGCTGATGAAATATATGTTGAATGTTTCGATGATATTGATGTTGGTGGGACCAGACTACCCATGATCCCAACCCCATAAGGGTAGTGGGGGAGGGCGGGACCGGTGCATAATAGATGTTTGTAGATATTTTACCCCCATCATTAAGAGATTAATTAATTTTAAGTACATAATTATAGTTCTCAATTGTTCATATTGATATCATAATTTTTGTAATACCAATAATTTTTTTTACTCTCTTTAAACAAAGACAAAGATAAATTCAAAGATATTTTACTCCCATCATTAGGAGATTAATTTTATGTAAAAAATTACTTCAAAGTTTTATTTTCAATAAACAAATGAAGTATAAAACTATAATAACTTTATACGTTTAAATCAAAAAAATTCATTTTTAAAATAATTATTAGTAAAATGCTAAAAAAGTAATTGCAGTAATAATTAGTAATTTCACACATCACTGAACTAATAACACGTTTTGTTTAAAGTTTCCATTTCAATTGAAAAAAAAATTAAAATAAATTGCAACATTTTCGAGACTGTTCAGTTGGAACTTCCTCTGCAATCACATTTTCAATCTCTAGGCAGCGGCTGGTTTGAGATTGCTTCGTAACAATTTTACCTTCAGTAGTTGCACTCTTGTTTAAACTAATGGAGGGACTGGCTTTAGATTGCTTTATAAAAGTATTAGCCTTAGTAGTTGCGCTCTTGTCTTCTATTACGGATGGACTGGCTTCAGATTGCTTTGTAACAGTTTTATCTTCAGTGGTTGTGCTCTTGTCTTCTGTAATGGAGGGACTGGGTTCAGATTGTTCATCTGTATCAGATACTTCAAATGTTGTGTCAATAGTTTTAATGTAGTCTGTCATGAATGGGCTGGCACTGCCCAATTCTTTATTGATGTCGTTTTTAATAGCCTCAGCTGCCGTGGCCAAACCACCCCCGATCTCCTCCAAAGCTGTTATGAAGTCTCTCACTTTCTTAGTCACATTACCGGGGCTTTGCTCGAGTTTAATACGTGCTTTGAAACACCTCAACAAGGAATTAAACGACTTGGTAGGGTCATCTTTAACAGCTTCAGGTATCAGTAGTGATTTGGTGAATAATTTTTCTGATAAAATATCGATGCTCCCTGCTGCAGCATAGGACAGTGAATCAAGACAAGCATCGAGGGCTTTGATAACTGCCATACGAATAGACTGGGTAGGATCACCTGGATTACCTAAGTTTAAATGAAAGAGTCAATTATAGCATGCACATTTCTAATGATGATCATATACTGATAGTTATACTGATACACATTACTACAATAGAACTTACCTATGTCGTTGAAATTTAGGGAATTAGTCAAAATCTTGTTGAATTGAGCCCATGTCGGATTCAGGGTTGACTCCAACCATTTATTAAGAACAGCTTCCAATCGTTGATCGTCATCGAGGGCAGGATTGCGGAGAAGCTTCTCACGATCATTGGGTGAAGCACCGAATGCTCGACCTATTCTGTCCCATTGGGCTGATTTGTCTTGGAGCAGATTGAACAAATTTAGAGCGGTCAATTGGTTAGAATGATCCAATGAAGAACCTATATTGAGAGATAAGGAAAACAAGTGAATCAGTCAGCTGACACATCAACACAGTATAAATACACATACCTGTTTGTTCCCACCAAACTAGGTGTGAATCAACCTGAACAGGTGCTCTTACTGAACTGTCTTTGGCACAGGATACGACACTGCGTGAAGCATCAAGGTGACAGAAATGGATGTCAGGTTGCGAGATACCCTGCTCTATTTTGCAAAGAAAAGCTTCTTCGGGATAAGCTAGTAAAGGCGTCCAATGGAACCGCTCCCTAATCTTGCCAATACAGCTCAATATCACTCTACGCAGCTCAACACAATGCTTAGCAATTTTTTCAAAAGGTGCGACCAATGCTACAACAGCAAAGAAAGTGGCACATTCTATTAGCTTCACTTTGAAACCAAAATTGGGACAATTCAACGTTATCCTATTACGATACTGCTCATCAGAAGGAGACATGGTGAAATGAAAACTGTTGACTCCTTCAGCTGCTTGAATACTCGTCGTTAGCGAGGTGAATAGACCATTGGGGACACTTGCATCCCATGAAAGCAGTAACGGCTCGATAAATCGTGATGTAAATAAATCGTCGCAAGGGTTTGGATGATCGGGCAGAAGGCACGGCATGAAGTACTCTCCAGTGTCTGGGATCTTGCTCACTATGAATAGGTAACTCAATAGTGACAAGAAGTCGCTTTGAGAAAATATCTCACTAAACCCTTTGCAAATTTCTTCCAGAATGCTTTTATTAAACTTCCCATATTTGGTGAGTTTATCGAACTCATCCACGGCCACTCGACTTCTACCCTCACCTTGTGATAAGGCAAAAATCTCCGATATCTTGTCAAACAGGAATTGTGGATCAGTGAACACAATCTTGGAAGCTACAGTCGGAAAATATAGACAAATGCGCAAATCATGGAAGTATTGTAAAACTGCTTGAACTTCTCCCGGAGGCAATTGAGCGAGCATGGCACCAACAGCATTCAAAACAGATAAAGAGATCATGCCGTAACTTTCCTTATCGGACTGCTTTATTTTAAGCATGGCCAGATGGAAAATATACCAAGAGGCTGGTATTTCTACTTCAACATACCTTTCCATTACTTTCTCTCTAATAATTGAGGCCAACATCTTTGTTGCGGGATCTCGCGCCATCGTATTTAACGTATACATCATCTTTTTCTTACGCTGATGTATGCAATCCTTAAAATCGGATAGATCACACTCTAAAATGGCATTTATTTCCTCTTTGCTTTGTGGGCATTTTCCGCTGGCTTCCATTTTTTTATACTCATCTAAGTGAGTACCAAGTATCATGAACACAGGCTTCTGACTCCCTTTGGTCAGTTTACCTTTGATCCTTGGTGGCATGATCTTGGACTTACAAGACACCATCGAACGTACAAGTGATCGTGTGGTTATTTGTCGATTTTCGTGGCCAACGGTTTGACCTTTGACGGAATAGAAAAACTTAGCTGGATCATCTAATCTCTCATCGAGCTTCAAGAGAACGAGATTCACCGAATTCAAGCTCAACAGAGCAGGAGCAACGTCCAGGTATGCAGCCTGCCCCCCAGTATCACATAGACTCACAAAATGAGTGATACCAAGCTTTTTTAGATCTTCCCTGGACTTGACAAACTCGAGAATATTTTGTGTGACTTTACTCACACAGGCAATAGGGTTTTGTTGAGTTGCTGGGGCTGTATGATGGGTTACTGATGCACCTGCCTTGTCAACACCCACGCCAGTTATTGGTTGAACCTCGGCTTTCTTTTTATTCATTGAAAACCCTTCAATAAATGTACAGCTCTCAACAGAGCTCACGCCATGTGTTGTGCTAGCCTGTTGCTGTGCGGCAAGTGTAGCTACACAGTTACCAAACCTCTCTATTAATACTTCTTGAGTTGCTGGCATCCATTCTTTAATTTCCTCTCCCTCAGCGATCAATACCTCATGCTTAGCAGAACGAACATTTTGCTTCATCACAGGACAACGTTTCGTTGCTGGTTCGTCACTCTCTGAATCCCAGTCGCTGTCCTCATCGGCACCACTAGTCGTACCTGTGTTTTCAGTGGCTTTATAATATTCCTCTGGTTTCATTACTGGTGTGCTGTCGTGTTCGTATACTGGTTCCTGGTCTGTTAATAGTCTTGCTGTTGATGTCTTACCAGTACCAGCAGCACCAAATAGACCTATAATAAAAATAAATGCACTTGAGGTGCAGATCCCTCACCGAGCGTTAACATGTAAATAAAAGAAACTTGAGAAAAAAAGACTGAAAGAGAGAAAGAGAGAGAGAGAGAGAGAGAGACAGGAAAAAAAAAGAAAAGGAAAAAAAATGTTCCCTATATATACAGGACTCAAACTCACTCAGGTGAAAAAAAAAAGTTCCTGGGTTGGATTCGAACCAGGTACCCCAGCTATATGGCATGTTAATATTTACTAGAAGCCGGAATGCATTGTTGTTCAAAAAGAGTTTGAGGGTGAAAAAACACTCCACAATAACTAACACACTAACTAGTGCACTAAAGTGCGAACCCTGGCGCGCAATGATCACAAACCATAGTGAATGATGTTTTTATTCTACTTATTCAGATCCATGCAGTTCCATGATTCAAGATACAGTAATTGACTACATTGAGACTTTGTATTATAAAACATTTTGTGCATGCACTTAATTGAGAAACTTCTGGTGTAAACTCTGTTAAAAATTTGCAGTATAGGGTCTAGTTAGTTAAGTAATATTATGGGCGGAGCTTCCTAATAATAAATAATGGAGAAGAATAAGACCACTTTGAACTAAGAAACCAAACAAGCTGATATTTCGTAAAACATGTAGGTTTCGAAGCAATAAAAGGTATGCAAACCTACCTCTAACACCAAGACAAATCAAGTTTTAGAACGATTCAACCAAGCAAATAAACGAAAAGCTATTTCCACAAATAAACTATTTCTCCGTCAGTTTTTTACATGTACTATATGGTATGATAGCAGTGAAAAGCTTACCAAACTTTCATAAGCTAAAATGTTTTTCACTGAATAACTTGCAAACAATCCAAATGCTGAAAAACAGACAAGAAACAGCTTGCATTGATGGTGGTAGCCTTCCTTCTCAGAAAGTTTGAAGAGATTTGGCTGCTTGGTCATGGAGAACATATGGTTCAAAGTGAAAAAGTTTTGCTAACTAACACACTAACAAACAATTTGACTAATATAGCCTCCCATGCTTTGCGTGTTGAGGGTAACAATTTGACAAATATACCCTCCCACGCTTTGTGTGGTGAAGGTAAACATTATTACAGCATTCATATCACATTGAGTAATTGAGGATTTGTTCATTAGTATTCACTGACAATTATTGCACAATCATTTACTATTCATACCGTATAATTCCTCTAAAATTTCGAACCTCCAATTTCGAAAATAAATAATTATTTTGGAAAAAACTATCCAGCTCATTGATGAATATCTAATGAGCAAATCCTCAACTTGATATGAACCGGCGGACTTTATTAAAAGGTATGGTTAACGCCCACGCATTCTTTAAATGGAAGTACTTTCATTGTGCATGTTTGCTAAACGAATGGGTTAACAAAAGCTGTTTGTTATCCGTTAAATGGAGAGTCTGTTACAGGGAGGTTATAGTTAAGTACAATAAAGGTGGCATTTTTATTTCATGCTTTGGCTTTGTCTGAAAAAAACAAGGTGTCTGTTACAGGGAGTGTTGTCGTTATTGTTAGATATGTACACTAAAACTGTTCTACTATTAATGTATAATTATGTTATTGTTTATTCTATGGTTACTTTTATGTAAGCTGCATGAGGTTTGACCTATAGGAACAGGTCAGAACCTGTTTTTCTTAACATGTGTTGAGAACATGCTAGAACTATATGTCTTGTTATATAAGCTGTGGTCTCTATACGATTTTGTTGTTCGGTAATAAATTACTTCTAAAAGCAATAATTCTAATAGGTTATGAGCTCAGCCTGCTGAACCACTGTGCCAGTTGAACGATGTCGGACTCCAGAACAGTATAGTAGTATCAAATTCTTCTTCAAATCGATCGCCAGTATCGTTCTTTTACATGATGCACATGTAGTAAAAGGGGGTGTGACCACTAAATTATTGTCACGCCTACTCCACTTAAAGGTTCTAATTATCCTACGTGGAAACTACAGTGCAAGGTGGCACTGATGAGAGATGGAGTATGGGGAATCGTAAGCGGTCGTGAGAGAGCTCCCGGTGATGGTGATGCGCATCCAAAAGTTGTAGTTCGTCGGGATCGAGCATTGGCTACTATTGTTTTGTCTATTGACTTATCGTTGCTGTACCTGACCCTGATGATCCGTCTGATGTTTAGAAGAAGCTTGGAGATCAGTTTCAAAAGAAATCGTGGGCTAACAAGCTGCATCTGAGGAAGCGCCTACACACCTTGAGACTGAAAGATGGAGATTCTGTCCAGACACATATATCGAGGAGATGACTGAGATCTTTAGTGAACTATCGATTGTCGGTGATAAGATCTCAGATGAGGATCGAGTTGTATACCTCTTGCAAGTCTCCCTGATTCGTTTACAACTCTAGTCACATCTCTAGAAGCTAACACAGAGGTACCCAAAATGGAAGTAGTAACCAGCCGAACGTCTTCTATACAAAGAGAAGAATTTGATTGATCGAGCTACAACTGGTACAAAGATGGAAGCTGGTGCGATGTCGGTCAAACATAAAGTGAAGAGCAAAGGACCCAAGTGCTACGGGTGCCACAACTATGGACATATTCAGCGTAACTGTTCTAAAGTGTCGAAGCAGTCCTATGATCAAGATGGACAAGGGGAACGAAGCAGACGACCAAAATTCGAGAAGACAAGGGATCACAACAAATCTACTACTGTGAAACACAGTATACACAAAACGGAAGAAGTCAACAGTGATTCTGACGTTGCTTTAGCAGTAACACACAATGAGCTGAACTATATAGGAGAATCACGATCAGGAGGCAGTATGGACTCCAGCTGCTGGATTGTTGACTCTGGACCCACTTGTCACATATGCCATGATAAAACATTGTTTACACAGCTGACGAGTTTGAGGAATGTACAAGAGGTGATTCTTGGGATGGTCAAAACTTTCAAGCACTTGGTTCTGGAACTGTTAAGTTGGAGCTAGTGCTACCCAGTGGAGAGCCACAAAGGAAGCTATTACATGATGTATTATATGTCCCAGGTCTGTCATATAATTTGCTGAGTGTTGCCAAGATAACTGCATGACAAATGAAAGAAGATCAAGTTCAGTGGATCAAGTTGTGCAGTGGTTGACAGTAAAAATCGAGTCGTAGACTTTGCTATAAAGGAAGGTGCCGGATTGTATCATCTCGTGTTCACCAAAACACAGAATCATACCGTCAATGCTGCAATCGAATCAAAAGAGTTCCTGTGGCATCAGAGATTTGGACACATTGGAGAAGCTAATCTCAAGACGATGACATCGGAACATCTGGTGGAAGGATTGGACTATGATGTACGAAAACCGGTTGGTTTTTGTGAGTCGAGTGTAATGGGAAAAACTCATAGAAGCAGTTTTCCTACCTCAGGCAGAAGAAGAGAAGCACCACTCCAGATCGTTCACAGTGACGTCTGCAGAAAAATGAACTCTGAGTGGAGGGGAATACTTCCTCACGTTGATTGATGATTACAGCCATTTCACTTGGGTGTATATTTTGAAGCACAAGCATGAAGTATTTTGCCAGTTTAAGATTTGGAAAGCGATGATCGAGAAGAGTTCAGGCTACAAATTGAAAGTATTAAGGACTGACAATGGTGGTGAATATACATCAAATGAGTTTCAAGACTACCTGCGACAAGAAGGGGTTCGTCACGAGTTAACAGTACCAAAGACTGCAGAGCAGAACTGGGTGGCAGAACGGATGAATCGAACACTCATCGAAGCAACATGTTCAATGTTGAAATGTTGAATGTAGCTCACCTGCCACAGCGTTTCCGGGCAGAGACATTGTCTACAGCTGTTTATTTACGTAATCGATGCTCAACGAAGGCAGTGAGAAATGCAACTCCTTTTGAAGTATGGTGTGGAGAAAAACCACGGGTCGATCATCTTCGTGTTTGGTTGTACTACCTACGCTCATGTGGCGAAGGATGAGAGAGGGAAACTAGACTCAAAAGCACAGAGATGCATTCTGCTTGGATATGGAACTGAGACAAAGGGGTATCGCCTCTACGACCCGATGAAGAAATGTGTGTTTCTCAGTCGTGATGTAGTGTTCAACGAGAGTGAGGTAAACGGACTTGGTGAGAAGACAAGTAACCCAGAGAAACCTCTACCTTTAATTGAACTACCATTATCTGGTGTGGATCAGGTTGAAGTAGAAAGTCAGATGAGGAAGAAGAACTACCGATGCTAAGACGATCAGGAAGAGTGCGACAATGATCTGACTATTATGGAGCATGGGTAAACTCCATCGGACAATTTGATACAGTTGAGCCAGCCAGTATCTCGGAAGCACTATCCAGTTCTGAGCAGAAAGCGTGGAAGAAAGCCATGGACAGCGAAATGCAATCCATTGAAGAAAACGACGTATGGGAACTTGTAGAATTACCTGAAGGAAAAAGAGTGGTAGGATCCAAATGGGTCTTTAAACGCAAGATCGGAGCCAATGGGGCAGTAGATCGATACAAGGCTTGTCTAGTAGCTCAGGGATTCTCACAACACTCAGGTATAGACTATGACGAGACCTTTTACCCTGTGGTGTGATTTGAATCTCTCCGTACCCTGATTGCGGTAGCTGTTCAACGAGGAATGACAATCCACCAGATGGATGTAACCTCAGCCTTCTTAAACGGCAGGATCAAGAAGGAGGTGTATATGAAGCAGCCCGAGGGTTTTGTTAATCAGAAATCACCACATCTTGTTTACAAGCTGAAGCACAGTCTGTATGGTCTAAAGCAGGCACCTAGATGCTGGAATTTCACACTTGACAAGCATCTAAAGGAGATGGGGTTTAAACAGACACATATAGTGATCTGTGTGTATACATGATGTCAGGAGTGAGTCATCGTTGATTCTCGGTATACATGTTGACGATATTGTGATCTGTGGAAAGAGCCTTCAGCGTATTGAAGCAATCAAGAAGGAATTATCCAACAAATTCAAGGTCAAGAATCTAGGAGAGCTCAAGTACTTCCTTGGAATAAATGTTATCCAGAATCATTCCAAAGGAACCGTATGGCTCGGTCAACAGACTTACACAGACAACGTTCTCAGAAAGTTTGGCTTTGATAATGCTAGAAATGTAAATACACCCACTAATCGAGGAGTAAAGCTGATAAAGGGTACAGATGAGAGTGAACTAGTTGATCAATCGCTGTACCAGTCAGCTGTAGGAAGTCTCCTGTACCTACATGTAGCTACTAAAACCAGACCAGATATCTCATTCGCAGTGGGAACTGTGGCCAGGTATTGCGCAAAACCAACGAGAGCATTGGACGGCTGTTAAAAGAATCTTCAGATATCTTAAGGGAACAGCTGGTCATGGTCTGCTCTACAAACCTTGCCAATCAAGAAAGCTGATTGGGTACTCAGATGCCAATTGGGGAGGAAATGGTGATGACTATAAGTCTACTTCTGGATTCTGCTTTGAGATCGGAGGCACAGTAATAAGCTGGAGCAGTAAGAAACAACCGTGTGTTGCCCTGTCAACAACAGAGGCAGAATATGTAGCATTTTCTGGTGTGAGTCAAGAAGCCATTTGGCTACAGGAGCTCTACCAACATCTGGAACCTGAACAAAAGGGACCTACCTTGATATATGAGGACAACCAATTAACGATTGCCATGTCAAAGAATCCTCAATTCCATGACAGGGCCAAACATATTGGAATAAAGTTTCACTTCAACAGAGAGCAAATTTCGAATAAGAAGATTGAATTAAAGTATCGCCAGACTGATGAAATGAAATCCGACATTCTAACCAAAGGGCTTGGTCCAAAGAAGTTCGTTAAATTAAGGAAGTTGATGGGAATCCAAGATCAAACAGGTTTCAGTGAGGAAGAGTGTTAGATATGTACACTAAAACTGTTTTACTATTAATGTATAATTGTTATTGTTTATTCCATGGTTACTTTTATGTAGACTGAGGTTTGACCTATAGGAACAGGTCAGAACCTGTTTTTCTTAACTGGAACTATATGTTTTGTTATATAAGCTGTGGTCTTTATACCATTTTGTTGTTCGGTAATAAAACTACTTCTAAAAGCAAGAGGTTCCACTGTACTTAATTCAGTTATTTTCCATACTTTCCCTGATTAGTGCGCATACTAAATTTAGCTTATATCCCATTGCTGTGGTTGCTATAGAGTGCAATAAATGTGATATATTGCACTCGTTGCGTCATGTACAATTGACCGGGAATATAAACTGGTTATATAGTACGTGCAACTTGCGCATTATTTAATTTATAACCACTATACCACTCACAGGCCTGCGGCGCAGCCCTTGCACGCTCGTGGTTATAAATTAAATATTGCACTCATGTCCATACTATAACTATTGCATATTTAAATTAACTAATACTAAAAATAACAAAAAATTACATAACCACTAGAAACACTATATATATACAGTACAACCTCCGATAGTGGACACTCCGAGAAAGGGACATAGTATAATAAACCTCTCAACAAAGGACACTTGTCCGTGTCCCAAATACACTTGTCTAATACATTTTCAACCTCCGAGAAGAGGACAACCTCTCTATAAAGGACAAAGCACTTCAGTTTATATAGTGTTCCAAAGTGTCCTCTATTCAGAGGTTCCACTGTAGTACACAATTAGTAGTGAGTATAATGAGTAGTATATAAGGTATATGAACACCAAAAGATGCCTCAATACTGAGAGTTCAAACGAAGTTTCACTGTCAAGTATAGATGATATTCAATAGGCGTGGCTTAAGCGGAGCTTACCGCAGCAACAGTTGATAGGCAGCCATTTGGAGTCAGTGGCAATAAGAATTTACAATACAGTATAAGTGGTGGTGACACGTACTGACAATTGGGCTCTGAAATAGCCATATTGTATGCAAATACATGACCTGATTTGTGAATGATTTTTGCAGTATTCTAACATATTTAATGCACAATTTCCGTCGTAGCCTGGTTTTCGAAAGCCCCATAGAAGCTCCTACTCGCTCTTTCGCCACTCAATAATGCGGAAATTAATGAAACATTCACACGGTACTGAATTATACAAGTTAAACATAGTTAAATGACAACATTGCATAGACTGCCACGCCTTTTGAATATCATCTATTATAATGATTATATACATGATGGTGATATATACTATACACTCAAACCACCAACTACCGTACGCGTCGTAATTTTCGTGGTGGTAAAGTTTCGTGTTTTCGGGGAAAGATCGTTAAAAGCTAATTTTCGTTGTATGAAATTTCGTGTTGTACGTGCACGTGCACGTCTCTTATATACGTAAGTGTAAGGAATGGGTTAAGAATTAAATTTCGTGGATTTTCAAGGTCACGAAATTAACGAAAATTAATACACCACGAAAATTACAACGCGTACGATATATGAACCAGCTCTGAATCCTGACCTCTCCCTTTACAGGCCTGAGTTACTAATTGCAAGATTTTTTTTAACTACATACAAGTAGGATAGTCTATAATTCAGACAAATTCTCCAAATAGTGTAATAGTAAACATTTCAACACTGAAATGCTATTTCCCAGATCCTGGCCGGCTTCATTCATAGTGGGAGGGTAAGTCTGCATGATCATGTGACTCACCAATACTGGATAGTCTTGTTGTCACAGTGCCTTGAGCTGCAGCTCTTTCAAGGTAAGGGGTGTAGTCTATCACTGGATGATTCCCACCATGGCTGCTTATTGATTTAGTATACTCAACAACAGACAGTCCTTCCTTCTTTGCTTTGTCTAATGAAAACAGATTAATAAAATTTTATTATTAAACTCTTTCATTAAAACTTGATTTTCTTAGGAGGGAAAACTTAGTCTCGCGAGCCAGACTCTCTTTTCCTTTCTTACTACTGCTTGGTGTGGTTATGGGTTATTCAGATGGGCGGGATAGTGTGTGGGCGAGAAAGAAAGGAAAGAGAGTCTGGTCATCATCCTGCATGCTTGCTGTGACAGCCGCAACTACAGTTGCGGTACAATCAGATTCGTTCCCGGGAAAATGTTATGTCACCTTCGCGGGCATAACGGCAAAAGCTGAATGATTCAATGGGATTACACCAAAATAACTCGATCACTAGCAATGTGACAGTCACTGCTCTAGCCCATTTAATAAAGAGTATGAAGCCGATTCCTGCAGGTTTGGATTAGTACAAAATAAGCCGTGTTTGCCATGTTTCCGTATATTCTTGCTGTTGCCACACCTCTTTCACGTGAGTTCCGCATTCCACTGTCACAGCAAGTATGCTGGATGATGACCAGAAGCTAGAGTCTGGCCCGCGAGACTAGGAAAACCTTGAACAGTCTCTACTTTTCAGCTGTCGGTCATATCGTTTTGTTGTTGTAGTTTGAATGTTTGCTCTAACTTTTTTGCTAAAATTGTTGTATTTGCTTTGTCTTGTCAATATTATTGCTAATTAATGAGAAAGTGGAAGAGAAGGTTAGTCTAATACCGGCCAGACATGAGCTTATGGACTAGCTGTATTTGTGCCGGCAGAGAATGAAGTTACTTGTAAATGTGAAGAATATTACAAATAAAGCTACTTTGTGAATTCCTTGAGTTAAACTGAACAATTCAATTAGGACAATTTGTATAACTATAATAAACTCTCTCCTTTACTTTATTCTGTGTTGTCTAAGGTCGCTCGTAAAAGTTATTAGTAAATTAAT
>JAYJLX010013562.1:0-17854 GCA_036873525.1 Chalinula nematifera | reverse complement strand
AGTATTTTCACAACTATAATGGCGCAACCGCCATCGATTTACCGCCTTTGCCGCCAATTATACTTGGGAGAAGAGCTCAGTACAGCCTATGTGACTGTAGGGCATTTTTTTCCTGTCATATTTACATGGAGGTAGTCAAAATCGGCATTTCAGAACAGCTGGCTGTTTCTTTTTTTCGAATAAACAATATAAGATCAACCAAAGTTAAATGGTAAACAGTTTATCACTCAATCACCAGTATAACGTAAAGATATCATGAAAAATTAAAATAGATTTGTAGATTAGCAGTATAATTACTAATAAAAATGTATTATCTTCTTCACAAGTTAACCACTTGTAGTAACTGCTACTGGTTGCCTCTGGAAGAGTGCTTACTGCAGCACACACATGAACACAAATGAAATCCCTCCTGCCTGATTGCGGAACATTTTCATGGCCTTGCAAATTTTTCTAGTGAGTGGGCGTGAAAAGTTATTTCTTTCTACCTTAAAGAATGCAATAAAAATTATAATTTATAATATTGCACCAATATAAATATTTTAACACTGCATTCTCCTATAAAAACTGGCTCAACATGCTAGTAATAACGATGATTCTCACTGGATTCTTTCTTTCTGACTCACAACATGAAATTAAGGATGGATTACTGGTAAAGGTACTTCATCACTGCCAATAACATGAGGTCGGGATATAACAACAATTTAGTTGGTTACACCAGGTGTCTAACACAACACTGTCACTTCTTCTGATGAGGCATCTTGTCTTGAAGGCTGTAAAAAATAGTATATATTTGGATAGGACAATATCCACATTTAATATTACACTATTGCAGCCATACTAACAGTATGGTCTCTACACATTTGCTAACGTCCACAGTTAATATAATAAAAACTATATACTAGCCATATGACATTTGACAACGTCCTCAGTTAATATAATATAAACTATATACTAGCCATACCAACAGTATGGCCACTACGCATTTGACAACGTCCACTGTTAATATAATAAAAACTGTATACCAACAGTACGGTCTCAACACATTTGACAACGTCCACAGTTAATATAACAAAAACAATACAATAGCCATACCAACAATACGGTCTCTACACATTTTACAACGTCCACAGTTAATATAACAAAAACAATACAATAGCCATACCAACAGTACGGTCTCTACACATTTTACAACGTCCACAGTTAATATAACAGAAACTATTATTCTAGCCATACCAACCGTATGGCCACTACACAAGCTAGATGGTAAGCTGCTGATCCTTTGTGTGTTGTTGCTATGCAGTTCACTATCTAAGCAATCTGGTGATGGTAAATCACACTCCTACTGTTCAGCAAGCTTTTGTACTCTGCATGGGATTTCAGCAAGCTTTTGCACTCTGCATCATCTTTGGATTGGCGAAGGCACAAGTGATAGTCCTGTTTTCTGATGGTTGTCAGATCGAGTTTTTAACTCAGCCACTAGATGGTCAAGTACGGGAATAGATATTGTGCACAGGAAATACTCACACGGAGTATCAGCAGGGACGTTGCTACAATGGGTTTGTTTACCACATCTCCTAGGAGTTGATGGTACAGTGCCAACATCAGAACACATTTTTTCAACCACAAGATATCACTTGGAGTGCTGCTCATCGATGTGTTTTCGTACGTCTTCAAGTGTTGCTATGACATTATCTACCTTGCTAACTGCCTGTACTATAACTCTGGCGGTATATTGTCCCCTCTATGTTATTTAAATTCTCGATCCACAATATTCTGAAATCAACGCTAAAGGCTATAGATAGCCTGTCCATGAGATATCTCAAGTCGTGGTTAAATCTGCCGCGTTCTACATCGACAGCCATCCTCCACCACCCCGCAGTGTTTAATATCCCCTCGTCTGACGAGATCCTAATTAAAGCAAAATTATCTTTTCTGGCCACGATAGCCATACCCTGACCCTGTAATTGAGGAAACGCTTGCTATCCTAGAAGATGAGAACTTTCTCAAGAATAGTGGCATAACATCGGACCAAAAGAACACTCTCTCTATTAATAGATCATCTGTTGATGCAATTTCCAAAAAGACTCTCTCTCGGAGCATTAATCGTACCCTTCTCAATCAATCTGTAGAACGACACTCCTCATGGTTGTCCTCACTATCAGTACAGAAGAAATTTTTGGATGTTTGTGACCTCGAAGACAAATCGAGAGTGTGGAGCAGAATATTGGATGGTTTGCCAAAGGGTCAATTATCGTTTATTACCCGGGCCACGTCGAATACTCTTCCTACACCTATGAATCTTCGCCGATGGAAATACTGTCCCGACTCCAGATGTGTGTTATGTACTCAAAACCTACCTACAACCTTACACATACTTAATGGATGCCCAGTGGCCTTAGAACAGGGCAGATATACGTGGCGCCATGATAACATCCTATTTTCCCTCTACAAGGGCCTCCGGCGGTTGATTTCCATTCCTTCGTTTGATCTATACTGTGATCTTCCGGGTCCCAGCAGCTACCATCCATCCTAACATATTGAATACCACTGCTCGTCCCGATATGGTTTTTGTGCAGTTTGAAAGTAAGGAAATTATTATGATAGAACTTACTGTTCCTCATAATTCGCACGAGTTGATCAAGCAAGCTCATAAAAGGAAAATTGAAAAACCAAATTACCAACACCTGGAAGGTGATCTGGAATCTCATGGATGGTCTACTAGATTTATTGCAATTGAAATCGGTTCTTTGGGTCATTATCTGCCATGCGTGGTCTCCCAGCTTCAACATGTCTCGGCTACATCATCTAAAAAAGATATAAGAGCAGTTTGTGATGACCTTGCAAGACTGGCAATTTCATGTTCTCAAACGATTTTTCAAGCAAGGAAACAGCTAATATGGAACTCTCCCCTTTTTAAACAATATTTTACTTGTACAAATTTTGATTTGTTAATTTTTACTACATTACGTCAGTATTATTATAATTTATTTATTTTTCCCTTGCCAAGACTATTTGCCTTCGCATTTAGAATCTTGTTGTCCTAGGGCTTGAAAATTGCTGTAACTTATTTTATTTTATTTCACTTTGTAATAAAGTTGGTTTTCTCCCCTCCTTTGCCTCAGCCTGAAGGCTTGCTGTGAGTGGATGGATGTATTTAAAACAGGCATCAGTGATCACAAGTGCACTTACGAACTCTGTATTGGTAATTGCTAAGCATAACCCCTTAGCATCTGTCAGTGAATCAGAGCTCCAAAGCCTCGAATCATCATTGCTAATGTTCTCCAGGCAATCAACAACACATATACAGCGGTACAAAGATGTCCATGCGCTGAATCCATCGTGTTCTACACATGTCTTTGAAGAGAATGATGGTTGGCCCTTAGCAATGGCTTCCTCCAAAGCTCTCTGGGTGAGCAGGAAAAAATTGATACACCCTTCCTACCACTCCCAGCTTGTTCCGAACACTTGTTACACCAAGAGACTTCACAACTGCCAAATTCAAACAGTGCGAGGTGCAGTGAAGATAATGCGTACTTTGCTGTAATTAATGCTGCTGTTCCATTCACTGAGCCTGCCATGTTTCTAGCTCCGTCATATGCCTGACCACGAAGATATTGCTGGTCTAAAAGCCTTTCAAGGCTCCTCATGATTTTGTCAGCCAGGCTGTGTCCTGTAATGCCAGTGTTGCATTCGAAAACCCCACGAGATCCTCTCGCACTAAGAACGTGTCACTATCCACATATCGAATCACTATCCTCAGCTGCTCCCTGTTTGCTACATCTGTCACTTCATAACCAACGATCGTGAACCATTTGGCTTCCTTCACCTTATTAATAAAAAAACATCTCACCTGATCTGCAAGCACTGTTTGATGTGTATGTAGCATTACGAGCAGCTGTACTCAAGTGATCACGCAGAACAGCATCTCCTGCATCAATCCTGAAATTGCTACAAAATTACCATGATTCCCTATTCCCATTACATCTCTTTCTCTATCAAGTGCACTATCTCGATGGCCACGTAAAGCGATATTTTGATGTCCACAGAGCTCCACTGTCTTCATTATGGAAGATAGCTTTTGACGATCTATAAAGATTTAATTGGCCATGCCTCTGTTCAGCCTTTGTGCGATGTCGATTTCTGGGTTGGTTATTGTCCGTTTGAACTCATCAGCACGGCTGTTTAATGGTGTTCTGTGGTAGCATGCTTCCGCAATAACTCGATGAATGGACGGCTAACAAGTACACCAGGACTTGACCCATGATACACTGTACAACTGGCAAACAAAAGACAGAACCCACCATTCACCTTTTCGAGCTAACGATAAAAAGAACGCCCAGTTGAAGTCTTAGGAAAAGAGTAATTGGAACATGGTTTACAAAGTAGATTACATCTACCACGAGCATCAAGGCTGGATGTAACACCAATTACCTCAGCAACATCATACATGGCAGCAGCAACCACTTCACAATCATCACCGTAGGTAGGATGCTTTGGTGAAGGAGGTCAATATCGCTCTCATCATCGCTGCTTCCATCACTACTATCACAGGCTTACTTGCCTATCGGTGTCACCGCTAAGCAAACCTGATGTGGGTGGTGGTGGTGGCCGACCTATAAAGAATTATATAATCTTATTAAATGATCGCAACTAGAGACACTTGATAGTTCCTGCTCTGCTTCTATTAAAGATTTAGAACTGCAGGATGAGTCACTCTGTTGTTTCTTGAAGTAGGACATTGTTGATTTAAGTGGTAAATTGATAACAGCTGGAGAATCCCCACAACCAACCGCGCGTTAAACACAAGAGCGGTTTTAATAATATTTATTTAATAAATAATTAGCAGCAATATGTGACCGGCTCTACGAAAAAAGCACTTCTTATAATTTATAATGCATTGAGTAATGAAATAACTCAAAAATTACGATCACGGTTTGTTAGATTTTAGGTACTTTAAAGCCTTCTCTATTGAGTGGTTTTGTGATCAAGCACTTCCATAACCACGCAAAAGCGAGGAGAAAAGTAGTCTTCTTCGAGCAAACCTTTTATTATTACGGCACTTTTTACACGTAAATACAAAATGGCGATGACTTCATCCCTCCGTTAAAATCATGGGTTTTGATATACGGCTCCATCGAAGCAACGAAAACATCAAGCAAGCTTCAAAGAACAAGTAGATTATGTTTCTAATAAGTCGGTCAACTCTAAAGTCTCTTTGTGTTTCACTGTGATCACCATTATTCAATATGGTCACTACGGAAACGATCACATAATCACACTGAATAAAATTATTTTGATTAACTTTGAAAGTAATTTTCTTAAAAAGTATTTTAGAGACTTTTTTACTTTAAAAGCAAGTATCTTAGCAACGAAGCGATCAATACCTGTCAAACTTTGACATATTAATGCCAGTGGTATGTAGATTACCATAATCAAAGAAGTGCTTTTTTCGACGAGCCGGTCACATATAATAAAGTTATTAACAAAAATAATAGGTAGGTGTGGCATGTATGGGTGTGGTTGTTGCTGAACGTTCATTTTTGGCAAACGAGATGAGATTCGTTGATACTGAACAAGAACAATGCAAAGGAGACCTCGTAGAGTCTAATTTCAAGTGCTTCAAAATCTTGAGGGGGTGCTGAAGCCCCCTCAGCCCCCCCCTTAAGAACGCCCCTGCATTGGCTACGCACACTATTATAAACAAACAAAATACACGTAACCAACAGTGAAGCCTCCACATATTGGACTACGTCCACAGTTAAAGCGACCCCATTACCTACGTGCACATCACACATACTATTATAAAGAAACGAAATACACGTAACCAACAGCGAAACCTCCACATATTGAACTATGTCCACAGTTAAAGCGACCCCATTGGCTACGGACACATAACACACACTATAAACAAACGGAATACACTTAACCAATACTCCACATATTGGACTACGTCCACAGTTAAAGTGACCCCATTGGCTACGGACACATAACACACACTAACAACATAGGTTTTTGCTTTAATGAGACAAGTCATTATTTGAGATACACCCCTATTTTGTAATATTAAACTAAATGTTAAAATATTACTTCCTGTAGTTTCAGCCTTGTCAGCATGGTGCTTTGATTGGTGACTATGATGCTGTGATTGTTGCTTTGATTTCAGACGTTTGCGGCAGTCCTTTTGATAGTGACCAGCCTTTCCACCGTTATATCAAACTCCGTCTCTGCTCCCTGTCTAATAGAGCCTGCTTAACAAACATCAGCCTCATCATCTCCCATGGCTAGTAGAGCTGTGACAAGTGTCCGATAGTTATCCTGTATGCTTCTTAGTAGAATGGCAAACTTGTGGAGTTCACTCACTTCTTCCTGGAGAGCTGCAAGTTGATCCAATAGTTCATCTATTTGGCGTAGATGATCTTGTATTGTTGACCCTCTCTTCTTGCGCAGTTGCATCAATGTGTGAACACCGTCTTTCTCTCGAACAATAGACACAGAAAAAAGATTGCTCCAACTCTCGTTCCATAAAGCACAACAAATCGCTTTAGCAATCGAACTAGCTAGTAAAGACGTGTCAGATATACAGAAAACTACCCAGACTACCAGCATACAACCTATCCAGAAGCACAACTAAAAGCAAGAAACAGACCATAGCCTGTTATCGTTGCGGAGGAATGAATCATCCACAACACCTCTGCAGATTCAAGACCGGGAAATGCCACTCGTGTGGTAAAGATGGACACATTGCCAAGGTGTGCAAATCGAAGCCATTGGTAAAAGGTCAACCAAGAAGCCAGGTGATCTTAGGGTGCCTCAATCAACACCTCCTTCAAACAAACGGAAGATAAGGATCTGGAGGCGATAAGCTGTTCCGTGTAGCTGGTAATGGGAAGCCCATCAGAGTGGAACTCAAAGTAAACAATTCTGACCTTGTAATGGAGTTAGACACAGGGGCCTCCCTCTCTGTTGTTAGTCCCTACACAGGTGACTTAAGTCATGGGTCTGGCTTTTACAGCCGCAAACATGGCTAAACTTCAGTTGATCATAACTCCAGTTTAAAACAGGTTGCATAAAGTACAATTATCCTTTGCTAAAAATGCTAAAGACAGAAACGCTGCAAAACAATAAAAACTAACGAGGCCAGTACCGCTTTCCATCGATACTTTCTTGACCTTCAAGGAAAAATCCGGTGGGGTTCCCGTTATGCAATGGCTCTCAAATTTGCAAATTCTACGTTTCAAAAACTAAATGCTATCAAAACCTCCAAACAATTTACAGTAAGGTTTTGGAGAAACCAACAATTCACAGGCGTTTTGGCCTGTGTTACGGTACAAGCAGGCCAAATACTCAGAGAACATATGCGGTTTCTTAACGAGGTTTTGATAGAAGTTAGATTACACCTTAAGACACTTTTTTAACCTTGTTTTATCTCCTACATCATAGCGGAACCCCACCGGACTTTTGCTCGAAGAAGAAGCACTTGCCACCATTGTTGTTTACAAATAAACAATACGAATGATGACGTAAATAAATTGAAAAGCTCACGTGACAGCATAAATTGTATATAATAATACGTGCGTCATTGAACGTCACAGCAGCTTGTAAATAATTTAGCTTGTATTTAGCTGCACGGTTGAATGAAGATCATTGTTAACAACTGATAACATGTTTTAGCAGCTGTCTCAGCTTGACTTAAATTACCTGTGCAACCACTCCAGCCCACAGAGGTCCAGTTATGTCTGGGGAAACCCTAGAGGTTGAAGTTAACTGCAATTCACTCAGAGCAACACTCCCTCTCTACGTGATTAGGACCTAGTCTATTCGGAAGAAACTGGTACTAAGGCTCGATTGGTCTGGTATCCATGCTATCAAATCAGTGGAAGGATGTGATTTGGATCAGGGAAACACTGACGAACAGCTGGGTAGGGATATGAAAGCCAAGATACACGTCAAGTACACCTCGATTTTACCACCTCTTCCTTAAATAATGCGAGACAAGGTAGACCAAGAGATAGCAAAGCTACAACTCAACGGCATCATCACTCCTGTTGACTACTCTGAGTGGGCAGCACCTGTGGTAGCAGTGCAGAAGGGAGACGGCAGTTTACGACTATGTGGAGACTATCGCCTCACAATCAACCAAGCATGTCAACAGGACTCCTACCCTCTACCCCGTGTTGACGATCAGTTTGGAAGGTGGGAAATACTTCTCCTAGCTAGATCTCCAAAGTGCATATCAGCAAGTACTACTGGAAGAGGAATCTAAAATCTACACCACCATAAACACACACAACGGCCATTTTGTGTACAACCGGTTACCGTTCGGTATTTCATCATCGCCCTCGATGTTCCAGTGAATTATGCAAAACATACTACAGGGCCTCCCAAGAGTGGTGGTTTACCTGGACGACATACTACAGTCTGTTCACGTTAACTATGACCTTTCGAAAACGAGGCTAACTTTCCTACAGACTGTAGTACAGCTTTCATTTGAGAATAAAAATGTTCGTCTTGTCCTGGGCGTTCTTCTCATGTAAGCGATTGTATTGATATCGAGTGTTTTTTAAAAGTTGAAGAATAATCTTCCTATACCTTAAGTATGGTACTCTTATACATGGGGAAATTTACGGAGGTCATAGTTAACGTGAACAGACTATAGTCACAGGAGCAAGCTTGGATGAGCATAATCGTAACCTTCAAACCGTGCTACAGAGATTGAAGTCGGCTGGTTTGACATTGAAGAAAGTGAATTGTGTATTCGCAGCACAGTGTCTGGATTACTTGGGTCACGTCATCGATCATGAAGGACTACACCCTTCCGGAACCAAGGTCAAAGCTATTCAAGAAGTGCCCAAGCGAAGGGTTGGTCAACTATTATCGTAGATTCGTACCAAATCTATCCACCATGCTGTCTCCACTATTCAATCTCCTTCAGAAAGGGACACCCTGGGAGTGGAAAGAGCAACACGATGAGGCATTTCAGACGGTGAAAGAGCTACTCTTACATCTAGTTCATTTCGATCCGAGCCAAGAACTCTGTTTATCATCAAGGTATGGACTCGGAGCAGTACTTTCAAACAGGTTCAAGGACGGCCAATACCATTCATTTCCCATACCCTCTTAGCAGCAGAGAAGAATTATGAATTATGCTCAGTTAGAAAAAGAGGCCCTCGCTATTATATTTGGTGTGAAGAAATTTCATGCATACCTCTATGGTAGGGAATTTGTGATATATTCAGCCACTACAGTTCATATTCGATTCTAATAAACCATTCCACACACACGGTGGGCTCTAACCCTAAGTGGGTATCCATATACGGTACGTCATAAACCCGGAGCACAATTGGATGCTATGAGTCACCTCCCATTGAGTTCATCACCAGTGGAGATACCTGTTCTTGAGGAGTTATTACACCTATCAACTAACAGTCGATCATTACAGCAGAAACCATCAGACAATCAGAGACCCAACTCTCGCCAGAGTGAGCCATGTCTGGATGGACGAGATCCACTCCTGATGCCGATCTCAGCCCAAATCATCAACGCCGACGTGAACTGTCAGTGTTAAGGCGGATTTACATTATAAACGTAAAGTTTACGTAATGTTCACGTAACGTTAGCAAATACATGGAAAGAGTACGAATCGTTAACGTGACGTTCAAAGTTGAACTTGATTCAACTTTTACGTTACGTTAACGGTTCGTACTCTTCCCGTGTATTCGCTTACGTTGGTAAACGTTACGTTTATGATGTAAATCCGCCTTTAGAAGGATGTCCGTTATGGGGATCACGAGTGATCATACCAACACAAGGTCGACCTGAAATCCTATGACAATTACATGAAACCCTGAAGTTTGAATGAAAGGATTGGCAAGGTCATATGTATGGTGGCCAGGACTCGACAATGATATCGAGACAACTTGTTCCGTGTGTCAACTCAATCGGTCAGATCCACCGAGAGCTCCTCTACATTGTTGGGAGTATCTAAGCCAGCCTTGGAGTCGTCTGCATGTTGACCATGCTGGACCCTTCATGGGGAAGGTATTCCTAATAGTCGTGGACGCCTACTCCAAGTGGTTGGAGGTATCCATCGTACCCTCACTTCCTCTCAAGCCACTATAAAGCAGCTGTTTGCCACACATGGAATTCCAGATCAATTAGTGACAGACAATGCAGCGTGTTTCACGAGTACTGAATTCCAGAGGTTCATAGCTGAAGACGGAATACAACACAGTAAATGAGCACCATACCACCCAGCATCAAATGGGCAGAAAGGGGAGTGAGGACATTTATCATCAAGTTAGAAGGTCCTCTTGAAACTAGGAAATACATTCCTTAAATTCCTGACTCGTTACAGAATCACACCACAGTCGACAACTAATACCTTACCAGCAGAGCTGCTAATGGGGAGACGACTCAGGACGCACCTCGAATTGTTACATCCTGACGGTCGGAAACGAAACAAGACCTCACCGGTAGATTCAGGTACCCGGAAGCTACGGGTAAATGACAAAGTGCTTGCCCAAGGATACCAAGGGTCGGAAAAATGGAAGAAGGCCAAAGTGACAAAAGTCAGTGACATATGAGGTGACGTTGGTAAATGGACAGATATGGAAAGATCAATTACGATCCAGATGACCAAGCACTTGAGTCGAGTAAACAAAAAGCTGGTCATACGTTCCTATAGCCTTCGAGCAATACCCACCCGAAGTTGGGTCCCCAGGTTCGCCATCGATCTTGTACGACGTTCGGTTCGTATTCGAAACCCCATCGATCGATGTAGATAGTCCGATGGGAACTCTTAAAAGGGGAGGAATGTAATGGACCCCAATGGATTATTGTTATTAGCTAATAGTATGCATCATGTGATAGTAATTGACTTGCTGTGTAGATACTATAATATAATTTTTTGAGAGAGTTTTGGTTAGGAGAAGACATAGTTGGTTGGAACATAATACATAACACTTGTCATCCTATTTATCACCTACGGTGTGGTCCTTGCGCTGTATCTGGTTGGGTTCGAGAAGATACAATATTCCCAACCACGCTAAATCAGTGCCCTTTGCCGTCGAAGGCAAAATAATTCACCTCTAATTGACCATCCTATCCTTTTAGTTTATACCTTGATTTAGATACGCACATTCTTGGTCCGCCAAGCCCGATCTTGACTGAGGTTGGGCTGGTGTCAGAAGAAGGATAGAAGACTCCCAACGGTGTTTCGGTGGAAGAGTCTGCTCTTAAGTATAGCTAAATACATGTATTTTATGTGTATCAGTATCACAATAACATAATACTTAATGTGTAATAGTCTATTTAACCCTTTAATGCCCATAGACGTCGTTAGACGTCAGAAACTCCGCCCACAACATTTGAGTAACAAAGTAGAGAAAGCATGTAAGAGTCTGACTTCCAAAAAGCGAAAGTTCATAAAAAAGTGGTCACTTTTAGGGCCGCCACCCCCACACAACTGTGCACACGGGGGGATTGGGGCCCCCCCTTAGGCGGGGTTCGAAGGGGCACAGCCCCTCGCCACTTTTGGGGATTTTTGAGTTTGAACGATGGCCTGAGACGCAATGTGAGCGCCTATGGAAGCCATGGGTACAATTCTGACAGGTCGAGCGGACCGCTGTTATGGGGGTGGGGCTGAAAATGGCGGATGTTTGTGTAAAATTGGCAGTTACGCCAAGCATTTGGTCACCCCATTTCCATGACAACAGCGAGAGTGCACATTTTCTGTCACCGATTGAAAGTACAGGACACTCACACCCTAGTTTGGTTGCAGTCAGTCTCACCATACGGTCGGCATTGACGTTATAATAATGCTGAGTCAGCAAGACTTTAGAGGCCAAGGATTTATTCGGTTGCTAAAGGGTTAAATACAATCATCAATGCATCCATAAATTATTGTACCTTCTCATTTCTTCTAATTCTTGTGGAGCAAAAATTGGTTCAATGACGTTATCGTCTTCGGCATATCTGTATACTGGTAGGACATGTTATAGTAAAATGTATTATACATGAATAAACCCATATGCCTTCTTGCGCAACAACTCATACCTCATTCTATAATACGTAATACTCTCATACCACACACTCATCCAGCTGAATGTGCACTGAATGGCGGAGTTTTGCTCTGCTGCACTATTTTCTGGTCATAAAAGAAGCTATAACCGCCTTGCTTTTTTTATTGTAGATTTCTTAGAGCATATGCTTAGCCCCAGCCTCTTGATCTGCATGGGGTAATTTTTGGGTTTGCAAATACCTCAAAACACTGTTCTACTACCGTACATTAACTCGTACTGGCTGAAGGTTCTACATATAATGACTTTAGAAGGTCTGTGTGCTATAGCTTCAGAGGGTCCAGCGGCATTGCAGTTGAAGAATTTTTCTTCACAGACAACTATAGTGGATGGTGAACAGACATTAACAACAAAAGAGGCAACAAAACTGGAGCCAATTATATTTAATATAAGTGGTAGCATGTAACAAACATGTATGCTATTGTGACGATGTGTATAGTATACACGTGTATTAGTTACATATGGATGGTGTCCTCTTCATATTGACAACTCAGTTTCTCTCTTCTCCAGGTGTAGGGCAACTTTTTACTTCCTTTTAAGTTAGAAAGAACAACAAATATAATAGATAATAAAAAAAAAAAAAAAAAAACAACTGAATTTCAATAACACCCACTCATTCAACTAATCCTAAATGCTTACCAAATAACTCCACAACTACATCAGCTAGACTCAATCACTCAAGCACTTGAATCCATTCAGTTTATCTGAAAGACATATATAGCACCATGTTCAGCAAACATGCTGTCTTCCTCACAATACGAGAGACCAGTAAATATACGCGTGTCTAGCTCATGAGTGAAATAACCACATTGGTTTCTTAAACAGCATGACAACAGTAGTCCTTGTATGTATTGATCCACAATTAAACTTTTTTAATAACTCCCCCGCTTTTAATCGAGTTTCATATAACCAGCAATGTATAATAAATTACAGTTAGGTTGATTGTACACGGATAAGAAATGCACATAGAACTTTATAGTGTTATAATGTATGCTGTGTATTAGTAGAGTATAATGCATCTCTAAATCTTGTGGTTAAGATGTATTTATATCAATATTATATTTGAGAAGCAAAAGTTGTGTTTGATTATCAGTATAGTTATACTTTATATTGTGTATGTTAAAATGATTTGAAGTGCTTTCATGTACTTTAGTAAGTATAATATATGTATGTACTTGTCTTATAGAAGATCAAAGCAGGTGATATATATTGTAACTAGACCAGCCTCGGAAGATTCTGGCCAACTTCAACACCACTTTTTGGTGAGTATAGAACAAATCATGCCACGTATTTGTCCACCTGGCAAAAACAAAGATTAAACGATAAAATGAACGTCAAGCGTAAAGATTCGCCACTCGTGTGTTGACGACATCAGCGTTTTATTGTGAGTTGGCATGTGACTTCCGCATTCCACTATCACCAGAAGCGGTGTTGAAGCACTCATGTTAACACACAGTATCTCAATGGCTTACAACAGGACAAGCCACATATAGCAACATCCCCCAACTGTGTTTATCTCGTATACACACTCAATGATTCTTGGGGCTACACTCGAGATTAATGAATATCACTTCGCTGCATTTAAATAACCCATTACGCTATGGTCCAATTATGGCCCCATTTTGCTTTGTTGTAACACCCATTATGCTTCACAGGCAAGTAAAGTCCTAAGTAGGTACTTGAATCATGCAAAATGTGTTAATCAGTGTAGTTAGCAGTTTCTATTTCATTGGAACTCAAGTTAGTGAGGCAGTGTCATCATGATGCACCATTGCGCCATCACAATCTTTGCAATCTTACTCCAGCTTGTACTAAAATGATCTAGCTACAATGTCTATTGAAGTCAAAAGACGAGGAAGAAAACTACCGCAACGTAATGATAAGCTTTCACGCGACTTTGATACAGCGTAGATAACACTTTTATGAATCTGCATACCAACAGAGCACAAGAACTCCGCAATTTAGCTTGAAGTTGACTGAAGCCATTTTCATCAAAAACAAACACGTCATAACGAAATCGTCAACCCTCGTCATGCAATCACGTGATCGAATCACCAATAATCAATTAGCAATCAGTTTTCTGACCAAGAGAACGAACGTGTTGTCTACTCTTTGTGATTTTACAGAATAACTCTTAAGGAAACTACGATTATGAAAAAAGCCCTTAAAATATTTGTTCTTTCATTGTGGAAAAAAATGTCTTCACAGTGCGAGAAATCCGTATGCTGGCATTTCAACTGTGGCTATGCTTGTGTGGCTGTTTGTGAGTTATCCAGCGACTGTAAGTGGAGAAATAGTATTGATAGGTATGAGAGCACAAAAGTTTCAAGATTTGTTTAATATTGATAGTTTCAAGCGCCCATCCGAGTTTTGGAATGTTGACACGAGATCCCCTTCTTCCGCAGCTCTTTTGTGTTTAGCACAGAATAGCTTTACGTAATGTAATTTGTTTTATTTGCAAATCATGTTCAGAACTCAAGTTAAGATAAGTCAAATTGGGCGTGACCCATGACTTAAGTCACCTGTGTTGTGCATCCTTTTATATTTTCACTACCATTACAGCTAAAACTACGGTTAACGTGATTACAAAAAGCTCTGCCTTTTGCTCTGCCTCTGCCTTTATCTTTGCCACAAACATAGATTAAATGCGTGAAAAATTCAATTTTATTATCAAACTGTACACCAATTATGCTGGCATTATGCTCAATGCTTTTGCTACTCTCATACTATGCCGGGCATAATATCCTCAGGCTAAACATTAATATAGTTGTAATATCTATTACTTATCACATGCCTTTGTACCCCTGTGGTCTTGTTCAAGCATAGTACATGTATATATCAAATATGCACATCCCATGGTTAGCATATGCTCTTGTATATACTAAGTGCATAGATGTACCTATGTGTGGGCAGATCAAAGACTCATACAGCGCATTGTATGGAGGTGTTACGTGCTAATATTAATACCAGAATACCTTGTGGTTTTTGTGAAGCTGAAAGATGCTATCAAGAGTGTACTATCCACACTTCCATGCTAAGACTAGGGACAGTGGACTAGCATACTGTGGTCCCAAAGTGGATGGTCTCATAGAAATATATACCCAAAGAGTGCCTTGAAGTGAGTAGCATAGCATCTGGATCTACCCAGGCTATGAAACAACAGCAATTCTCATATATGTCACCAAAGTGGCATATGCATTGTGGCCGGGTTTGAAACAAAAAAAAAGGTTCAATATATTCATGAGTTGCACATATAGGAAATAAACATTTAATATTGTAATAATCCAAGGTATAGTTGAGCTTTTTTTACACAATAATATAATCCATGAAAAGACCGTAGGTCTAAAAACAAAGAAAGAGAGAAGACTTAAGTTTATATATACACAGTACACAAGGCATGGAAACAATAAGGATAACAAAATATCAATAAGGTCTCAAACTGGTGAAGAAACGTGGAGAAGCGTACTTGATTATGATTCAATAACGAGATCCATGTAGGATTAATGAGCACACCAGGGTCTGTGTTTAGGGAATTGGGAATTGGACGTATTACAGATGGCTTAAGCTTCTTGAGTTCTTCGTCTATGCCAGTTAGGTTCTCTAGCTAAAACTTTACTAGCAGGCCAATCTATAGAATGACCAGTAGTCCATGCATGTACAGCAATGGCATTCTTCTGGTCAGCATTCTTTATGACTCATTTATGTTTATTCAAATATGTAATGACCGTCCAGTCTCATCAATGTATAATCTACCACAACTACAAGGGATAGAATAAGCCACACCAACTTGCTCCAAGGCAGGAATAGGTGTTTTCACCTGAGAGAGGTTAGAATGTAGTGTATTGGCCGAGGAGAATACAACCCTCACAGGAAGGATTCTGCAGGCTTTGGCTATCCTCTCTGAAAGACCAGGAATGTATGGAAGGAATAGTGTCTCTCTCCTTTTGTTTAGTATGATGATGTGGGATGGTGTTAAGGAGTTTATTGACTAACTGCGTAGGAAACTGCAAGGCTAGGAACGTTTCCCGGAGTTTGTCATATTCCTCAGATAGCCTCTCCTCGGTGCTACAGATTCTACTAGCCCTGGTTGTCAGGCACTTGATGATACGGTCTTGGAGGGATGGTTTGATCTGTAGAGGACATACACATCAGTATGAGTAGGTCTTCTACATTGGTGTTTTTAATGCAGGGCATAGAGTATTACACTAAAAAGTACCTGGCTTTCATGTTGCAAGCCTCTTGTCCAAATCCATCAATGGATGAGTGCAGCAAAAGCCTTGGTTAAAGCTTACACATTCTTGGGTTCAGATAACAGCTCCTCACGTAAGAATTGTGATTACTTGTTGATTTTAATTAGCACTGAATCCTATTGTAATAGTTGTCGTGGACGAAGTTCATTAGTCAAAGGTGTGTGAATGTTAATCGTCACAGCGATGATTTGAGTGACTCGGACACACCGAGAAAGAAGTTGAAGCATTCTTGCACAATTAGTTGGAAGATATTCAGTCAATAAGGCTTATGAAGCATCGAAGTAGGATTTCTATAGTTGAACTTACTTTTAGCACTTGCTGGCTTCCAAAAGTCTTTTCATAGTACAAACACGTGAAGCCACTCTGGTTATCGTAACTAATTGAATTCATAACTAAATTAATAAGAAAAGGTGTGGTGAATCAATGAAATGGCAGCATGACTTACAGAATGAGAATCTGAGAAATTCTAGTCTTATCTTAAATAAGGAGTGGAGTTCCATGAAAATTGCGTTGGTAACTGCCCTGCTTCAGTGATCTATCAAAGCAAAAAGTCAAACTGACGGTACTATTGTGTACTACGATTGCCTTTTTCAATACAGTGTTACGTCCTGCTGTCTATAGACGACTTTCACGAGGGTGTGTCAAACAATGAATATCAGTAACGAGCCGCCATGTTGGTAGGCAAGAATGCACAGGATAAGTAGGCAAAACACACCGTTTGGACTTTTTTTTCTAGGAGCAATGGGAAAGCAAAGACCAAATCACTATATTGTAAGTAAAAATTATACATGTATTGATCTTATTTTATGAATTGGAATTTGCAATCGCAGGAAAATATTTAAAAGATTCGTTTTCGCCTACTTATCCTGTACATTCTTGCCTACCAACATGGCGGCTCGTTAATGACATTTAATGTTTGACACACCCTCATGAAAATCGTCAGTCAGTTGTCTGACGATATATCTGCGATCTTGCTAAGTCAGTCGTAATCCTTTTGATTTGGTAACTGAAAGCTGACACTCTTATTTGCCTGAAGAGAATAATGGATTGTATCTATGATGCCAGTACAACCTTCATATTATGTATATTGGTTTCTGCCCATGCATACAGCAACAGTACATGATTACAGCAATACAGCTAAAAAAGAAAAATTAGAGAGTCGCTTGTTGACAGCTGAACACCACAAGGCGTGCAATTTTCTGTTTGAACAAGGGATTCTATCCCATGATAAAATCACTTCTGCTACATCTTGCCTCGTAAACATGCGTGAGGGTATTAAATGGTTTGTGAATTGGAAGGAGGAGCTTCAGGGCCATACAGGTTTAATTTAATTAAATGTTATCTTTACAAGTCGGATAAAGCCTTGATATTGAAATACCTTAATTTGAAGCCCTATATCTGTTCTAAATATCATCTAGCACTCAGGAATCCATATTACACTCATCAGTTGCACATACTTGGCCTTCATCAGCCATCTTTTTATTCCTTAAACATCATTATTTAACTATTCAGTCATCAATTAACTGC
>JAYJLX010013451.1:0-17869 GCA_036873525.1 Chalinula nematifera | reverse complement strand
ATCCTTTGAATCGTGGAATTATGGACAGCAAGCGCCTTTATTGGAGTGTCAATGAAGTTCTACCATCAAGTATCCACTTTTGCTTAAAGGAGGGGTCTGTACTTTCATATTCCAGATTTTTCGGGTACGTTACTGTGTTTAATTTGATCTGTTTATGGCTACTTTTTTTAAAGACAATTGAAGGGCACTCTAAGATTCTAACACTTCTTTGGTGTGCGACATAACAATTTTTGTGCCCTAAAAGATTGCTAGTGTGTGAAAAAGAAAATGAAATGCTTTTTAGCTCCAGTGTGACTTGTAAAAGGTAATATTTTTGGTAAAAGTGCAGTCTAAACTAGGTTTAGGAGCTCTCCAAAAGTCAAATCTATCCTTATTTTTACTGTCAAATCCTTACTATGAGTGTTGATAATGCACTTACGGATTAATTTGCATATGTATTACACATGTTGGAAATGTGTACATGATGCAAGCTTATGTACTGCAATACAATTTAGTGGGCAAAAATACATTTATGGCTTACAGATGCTTTATTGAGGATCAACAAAAGGGTTGCTACTACTGTATTCCTGGAATAATTCAACTTCTTTTTAATTTTGTACAGTGGTATTTTGTGCGAACTTATCTTTGCAGAAATTATTTATTTTCTAAAATTATTACAGTATGAAAATTGTGCACTAGCGAAATTAATCACGTGCGTGCTTTTATTTCAACGTGTACGTACGTGGTGGCTGTCCTCGATCCAGTGAGGAATGAGTTTGTTGAAGTTTTTCAAACCTATCAACGGATTGCCTGGTCCTAGAGGCCCTCTCTCTTCTGAAATGCCATCTGAAGTGACTTCAGTTGCCAACAAAGAAGTGGAACAAGTACAGAAACAAGCAGCTACCAAATGAACTAGGAAGAGAGGCGCTGACATATCTTACTTGCCAAAGGAACGAGCAGCAATAGGAAAATACACAACCCTCCACGGAACAACAGCAGCAGCTAGTTTCTTTTCAAGGCATTCAAAAAAAAAGATAAGCAAGATTACGATACAGTCAATAAAGAAACAATACCCCAGGAA
The DNA here is from genome assembly GCA_036873525.1 of Chalinula nematifera. NCBI lineage: Eukaryota > Metazoa > Porifera > Demospongiae > Haplosclerida > Chalinidae > Chalinula > Chalinula nematifera. The sequence continues at coordinate 16,809 of JAYJLX010013451.1, read as the reverse complement.
AAATTGAAACGACAGAAATGCGGGACACCAGTGATGCAGCTACCACTAAGACCACATGGGAGACCATTACTTCTTGGTTCAAGAATTGATGGCTTAGTCCAGTCGTATATTAGAAAGGTCACAGAAGGAGGTGGATCTGTAAACACTAGAATAGTCATAGCCGTAGCGTTTGCTCTCATGAAGAAATAATTATAAGAAAAGAAAGTTGGCGAGTTCGGGGGACATGTGGAATTGAAATAATCCTGGGCAGAATCATTGCTTTCACGAATGAACTTTGTCTCTCATAATGCTACAAGCTCCAAAAGTAAACAAAGTAAAGATTTTTTTGTCAATGAAGTCAAATTTTTTGTCGGATGTTTGCAACATGGTTGCCATGGAAGAGATTCAATCAGCTTGTATACAACTTGGATCAAACTGGCATTCGAATAGTCCCTAGTTCTTCTTGGACTCTGGATCAAAAAGGTGTAAAATGGGTCAATATTTCTGGTATTGGGGATAAGCGACAAATCATTGCTCTATTGTGTGGATTGTTTATTGGGGAATTCCTACCTGTACAGCTGATATACAAAGGAAAGACCAGTCGCTGCCTTCCCAAATTCACATTTCCTTTAGATTGGGATACCCCTAACCATTGGTCGACAGAGGTAAGATTGATCCAGTACATTAAAGAGATCTTTATCCCCCACTTACAAGGTGCTCAAGGCTTGCTCAATACACCTGATGTCCCAGCAATGATCGTCATGGATAATTTTAAGGGTCAAGTGACTGATTCTATCACCCAGTTACTTAAAGAGAACAATGTTCTGGTTTGCTTGCTTCCTCCTAACTGCACCGATCGCTTACAGCCCATGGACATATCTGTGAACAAGGCATTTAAGGTTACGGGATACTAAAGTTAATTGAACTATGAATAATTAATTAGCTTCGTTTATGTGTTTGTTTTATGCACTGATAGTTAAAATATTAGTAGTGTAAATATCCTTGAAGATAGTCAGAACCTGTAGTTCTTCGTTGACAACAGTTCTAGGCTTTTGCTCGGGAGTATCTCGGAGCTATGTCGATCTTACGCAAGGGTCAGGATCGATTGTTTTATTCGCCAAAAATCTCGAGTTTTGATGGACCTAGAGCATCCACATTCGCTCTAGCTGTGAACGGGACCGTTGTTGAGGGATTCACCAAATCATTTTTGATCGACGAAGACGACGAGCGAAACAAGACTGTTTCAAGTCTGGAACACAGCGAGTTTCTGGACTTTCATCGTCGAGTAAGTTAATAACTTTGAATAAACGATCGGTAAAATATTTTCCTTTGGTGAATCCCTTTTTGGATGTCTGGAGCTAATTTTTGACCGGTTAACCAGGGAAAAAATACTGCAGAATAGACAAATTTTGGTGACAAAAAATGTAACGGCTTCAATCCGCCATTACTTATTCTTTACTATGCATTTATTCTCGTATTCACTCGTATTCTTTACGGTCATTTAAAGTATCCCGTAACCTTAAGTCATACATACAGAAAAACTTTGTATTGTAAAGTAGTACAGTGAGGAGATAACAAAACAGCTAACTGATGACCAAGATATTGAGAATATCGATTTAAATGTTGTTGACTTGTCTTTGGCTAATATGAATGAGGTTTCATCTTGGATCGTGGAAGCAGCAGAATACGTAAAAGATGATCCATCATTGATAGTAAGTGGGTTTCATCACTCTGGGATAACGGGAGCTGTGGACGAAGCACACGGTCACTTACAATCTATGAATGACAAAAGCAAGGACGAAAGTAGTGACGATGGCTTAAGTGAAAGTGAAGCAGATAAAGAGTATAGTACAGATGACAAAACTGAAGATGATAGTGACAATTACAGTGAATGTGAAGCAGACTGACGGCTGAGAATGGTATTACATACTCGATAATTATAATTAATTTCAGATTATTTTTAATTTGTAATAAACTGCATTGTGCTATTAAAAATTAAATTAATCATTAAAAAAAAGCTTTGTATAATATAATATATTTATACCAGCATACTTTTAAGTTATTTACAAGCGTTGATTTTCCGGAAAATGCTGAATGCCAGCTAGTCCAGACTGAACAGTTACTGAATGACTTGATCTTAGCTGTTTCTAAGTTCTATAGGACATCTTACTGAGCCTGTCACCTAGTTACTGAAGCCGGGATCTCAGAATTTTTTCATATACGTGAAACCCGCTAATTGAACGAGGACACTTCAAACAAATCACTGTGTCAAATTTTTAAACTCGGAATATTTTTAAACACCGGTTATTTTCATACACGCAGGTCGTGTAGAAATTAATACGTATTTAAATAATTTTTGTGCGAGAATTTTCTAGTATCAAATAATCCAGGAATACGGCATTATTTCTGTAGTAACCCATCAGGAATATCCAACTGTAGTTTCACTTAAAGTTGCACTTAAAAGAATTAATTTAAAGAAATATTCAAAGATATTTAATATGTTCAGTTTTTTGTTTGCTGTGGTATGCTATGAATTTTGGGATTTTTGCACAATAGGGTGGTACATGTACTTAATGCTATTGTCTTACTTGCTTCCTCATACCAATCCTGCTAGTTCCATTGCTTTTGTGGTGTTTTGTTTCCTCATTGTTACTTCCTACAGTTTTGTTTTAGAGAAATTTTTTTTTGCATCGTGTGTTTTTATACATGTACATGTATTGCTATTTTGTTGTTCATGTTTGTCTACATGCATTAAACATGTATGTATAATTACTTGTATGTGTGCTTTGTGTAAATGTATAATTACATTTTTATTATATCTAGTGTCACTTATAAGGCCGTCCTCTCTTCCGTCTCTTCCTCCTCCTCCTCCCCCTCCTCCACCTCCTAATGTTGCTCCTTCATCAATGTCCTACAGTCATACGGCTCCTCCTACTAATGTTCCTCCCACTGGTGGTCAGCAGGTATTATGGGGTAATCGTGGTCCTCCTCATGTAGCAGCCAATATGGACGTGACACATGATCCAAGAAGAGGTTCATTACCTGTACATTACCTACCTTTTTATTCATAGCTTTAGTGTACTTGTATGTGCAAGATGAACACCAGACTGAACTACCACCAATCCAGTCTAACTCGTGCTTAAACGTACAGTGTATATGAATCCAGTAAGAAGCAGTGCAAGCTACTGAACAAGCTTAAAGCTACATGTACTAAGGAATTTTAAACTTAGCATGGGTGGGGGGGAGACTATTATAAATGCCAAATCTCACTTGAAACTGTGTACTGTAAAGTTACCAATTGTATACTAATGAAGCTATTTGAATATTACTATCACTTGATATTTCCCAATTTATGGTATACAGCACATGTGGAATATGATATGGCTGGTTATTACTTTGGCATGGGCATAATTAAGATCTACAAAAATTGAATTACAGATGGTAATATATATGAGCAGGTGCATTTTCTTAGAAACTTTATCTATGAAAGGACAAAATATTATAGCCACAAAAATAACCATTATCCATAATTTTTTATTTTCTTTAATCATTGTTATATATTTGGTGTAGCTCAACCTCCATCAGGTGTTGCCCCTAACCAAGACATGTACATTCCTTGTCCACCCAGTCACCAGTCACCAATGTCTCCTCATTACGCTACTCATCCTTCCCTTGCCTTGCCACGCCCTCATCATTCTGCTGTACCGTATACTTCAATAGTGCAACAGCAGCATCCAGGGCAACCACAGATCAGAACAGCTCCAATGATTGGTATGCAATGTGGTCCACATACTTCAGGAGATTCCAGTAATAATTATGCTGTACAACAACAGCAGCAGCAACCCAGGATGCCCCATCCACCACTACTACATCAACCCCCTATGCATCATCATCACACCACAGCCCCTGGGAACAATTACTATCAATGATTGTAACATTACCTGAGACTCACACATTTACTCTTGTACTCTGAATTGCAATGATAATTTTATTATTATAATTATATAAAAACTTAAATACAATTTGCATGTGCATGCACTTGTGCATTTCAGAATATTAATTAAGGGACTTAGGGGTAGGGAAGGTGAGCATGCCTGATTGAGCTGCTGTATACTTCCTCACGTGTACGTAACAAGCTTTTGAAAGTTGGAGAGACTAAAAATGCTGGTAGTTAAAGGCTGGAATGGCAGAAGCTGTGGGTGAAAGTTAACCGGACAATTGCCCAAATTGACCGTAAGTGTCCTTTAATTGACAGGCTGTTATTTCGAGCTCTCGTGCGAATCTTTTAAACTCCTGAGCAAAGGAATATGTGCTGCAACACTGTGACTTCCATGGTTTACCTTTGGAATACTCAATTCCTGTACATCAGTTTCTATATTGAATTAGCATGCATGCAAAAAAAAATGTTCAGACAAAATCAATGTGATTTATTATTTTCGAGCTCTGCACAATCAACTGTTTAATCCTTCATCAACAGGGTCTCATAACATGAACAATGACATTAATCTTATGCAGATCGCACAGTACATGTACATTATTATACCGTCAGTGTACATACTGTGTAGTTGTATTGGTATATGGGTTGTGCTGATACATTGAGTACTGAACTACTATAATTATATATAATTGTTATACCTTTACGATCGTTGCACAAGTCATGTAGCTTTTGGTGGGGAATAAGATTAAACTGCAACCAAACTCGTCTTTCAGTTGTAAAAATAATTTCTAAAATGTCTTCCAATCTGGAGTCTAGGTCTGGAACTTTATTGAGAAGACAATGACAGTCAGCTAGGAAGGTAACATCTGTGAATCCACACACGCATTATAGCATAGATATAATATGATTATATTATAGTAAGTAGAGTCTATACATAATATTATGTATAATATTATGCACAGTGTTTAGATACAAGCTATACTCTAGCAGTTCATTACTTACGTACATATCATGGCGACCCTGAGAAACTCACGTATATATAATTATTTGCCAGTTTAAAAGTAGTTGAGTAGGGTCTCACAACCAGATCAGAACAGCTTCTCATTAACTCGCTTCTCAAGAACTCGCAACTCAAACTTCACAACAGAATCTATGCCAGAGTCAAAGCTGAATTTTCAATTTTGCAGTCCAATTCGAAAATCCAAACCCCAACCACGTGACCACACTCACCAGCACACGTGTTATTGGATGGTTAAAGAAACTGAAAAGACAAGATTCCAGCAGAGTATAGAGTGTCCTAAAAATCAATTGAAATCGAAGTCTGGTTAGCGTCAAAATGTTTTTCTGATATCTCTTCAAAATTCTTCCTTCTAGCATTTTTAGAAGACATATAAAGGATAGTTCTCGATCTGCCACTGTTTTTACTCTGCCCACTTGCACCTGTCAGGTATTAGAAAACTAAATAAAATGAAAGTAAATTTTATGTATAAACCAACAAACAAATAACTATTATACACTGTATAAAATTGAGTTAGGTACAACACAACTGTTAGCATTGAAACTCATGGATATGGTAATTACTGTCTTTCAAAGTCATTTGCTAGCACACGTCTCAAATATTGGTGTTCAGTTAGTGTTGCGTGGGCAAGACCCACCCTTCCCTCACTACAACACTACAGGAAAGGGTTTGGTCAACTGACCACAGGGCACTTGTTCTGGAAGGCATGGTACACTTGCAGTAGGTGTCGTCAAAATTAGTAATAGTGCGCTGTGATTGAATTTTTTTTTTTTTTTTTTTGGTAATAATGAACTCAATACCCAGCAACAAAATCTTACATAAGATCTTGAATAAGATCAGGCAAACGTCTTGCTAAGATCTTATGATAGGTTCTTGAGCTGATCTTGTAAGATCATTGGACAAAAAGATTCAAATTCTGGCAAGATCTTGTCTGATTCTTGTATATATCATGCATGATCCGAATGAATATTCTTCTATGATCTGACATGATCATTGATGTTCTTATATAATTCTTACGCTGTGTGCTCATTATAGGTATATAGGGTGTACGTATATTACGTACATGCATAGTATAACATACATATACGCAAGCACATCAATAATGCAATTAATAAAATGTCAGTGGACCTATCCAGCTATACAGAATGAAAGTATAGTTATAATTAAGTGATTCATGTAATTAAAAGTGTGCAGACTGTGCCAACATTTAGTGTATATATAATTATGAGTTTGCTATACATGTCTTATATCATCAGTTCAGCCACTGTCTTCTTTCTTTGTGATGCCAGTGTTTCTAGACTTGTCGATGCATTTTTGCATACACTTCCGACGAATAAGTTGCACCTTTTCTTGAAAAACTTTAGTTCCAAATTTTCTTTTCAAAGTTTCTATTGAAAAAAAAATTAAAGATATATATATATATATATATATGTGACCTGCTCTGAGAAAACCTGATATCTGTCGCAAATTTTCTTTTCCGAATTATTTATACCACTGGATAGAGCGGAAAATGCTCTTTAAAATGAGCTACAATACGAAAGATTCTGTTGGAGCACTAGGGAGAAACGAACGGTTGAAAAACGAAAACCGTTCGCGTTTTTTTGACGATCGCGATCGACGGTCCGTCTTTATCGACTTGCAACTTCACAATTGTGCAGCGCCCACTTCTGAAAGTTTATTTCCTACCTCTATAGACCTTCTTGAGCTAGCAGAGCAAGTTTTGTAAGCCTATCTTGAAAAACGGCCGCGTATAAGTCTGTTAAAGGTCCCACACCGTTTGAGAATTCCGCCATTAATTTTACGACCACGCCTCACGTTTTTAATTATAACTAGAATTCAATTTTTGCGACAGATCTTAGGTTTTCTCAGAGCAGGTCACATATATATATATATATATAGCGCTTCTCATTATACCTTCTAACAAAGCCACTTTTATAGAATCGAGTGCAGGCTTCTTCGTCCTATGAGATGGCATGTAACACGAGCAGGCTAATTCTTGTTCTGTGAACAAGATGTCTAACAGTTGCAAGGCATATTTTGCCGGATCTACTGGCCTAAGCGCCAGCAAGTCAATCCCAGTTTCCTGCTCGGATAAATTTGATTATGTATGCGATGTACAGTATATCGTTGCACTTCCACAAACCGTTGTGAACTTTTCATCCACTTCTTCCTCATGCTTTGAAGTGTTAGTTGGCTTTGCTGACTAAATGGGTTAATGACGTTCTACAGTTATACTGTGTAAACTGCATTGAAAATAACTAACAGAGATTTCCAGAAACTTGCAAAGCTTATCTAGTTTAGCTTCAATCCTGCACAGTTGTTCCTATACTCAAAAATTAAATTTTGTGCATGTCAGTTATTATGTTTAAGCTTGATAGTTTATACACAGCAGCACATACATGCATGTACAGTATATATAGGAATACAATACTACCTCCGACATATAGCAAAAACTCCCAGGAAAGAATGCCATAAAATAAACCTCTCAACGGCAAAGCACTAAATTAAGTAAATTTGTGAAATATTACCTTTAAATCGTACTGCCGCTGAGAACCACCTGCTCTTGATACTGCTCTACGATCAGTATTGTTTACTGGTGTTGTCTGAAAAGGTACAGGGAACTTTTGCTTGCCTCCATGGTTACTCTGAATAGATAAAAATTGATCATTTATACCATGCACACTATACGACATGCATGGTTGCTTATGTACAGTACCTTGTTTAGCGCGGGCTTTTTTGTAATCATGGTTGGTGTCCTACAAATAGCTACAGATGGTTCTTCATCATCCTAAAAACGATACAAACTGTATACTATAATATATCGTATGGCATGGCAGCCGGTCAATCTACCTTGCTTAGCCTTGTGCTAGTGCCGGTTGGTGTCCTACGAGCAACACCCAGTTCCTCATCATCCTTAAATGATTAAAGTATCTGTTATTATACTGCACATATATGTTATAATAGAACTGCTTACATCATACTGATCAAAGTCGTTAACCTCTATATTCATAGCTACAATATCTGCCACACTAGTACTACTATCATTGAATGTACAGCTACCCACATCATGGTGGTCCCCTATTTAACATGAGCATAAATTAACAGTGTATACCACTATATTACTCATAGTATAACGCATGATATTAGAATCACTGATATTTTACCGTCTTACTTTTAGTTGTCACGGCTTTAGTCTGTTTATCATCCGCAATACAATCTTTTAGCCGCTTTTGTTGCTTAGCGGGTGGCAAGTTTGTCTGATCATCGGCTGCGGAGTCCACATCACATTCACTATCAGAACTGAATTGTATAGTAACTTCTTTTTGCTTCCGTTTACATGGAGCTTGACTAGGTTTTGTATCTAATATAAAAAGACCAGAATGTATGCCCACAATACATCAGTTACTTTAAGCCTAGCTACTATCATATTTTCATCTATATTATTTTAGTTATATAATATTATTATACCACTACTACGATGAATTGCGGAACCATAGAGAAATGTCAAAATTAAGGTACAAGCTGACTAGAGTACTCAGTGGGGAAAAGCAATAAAGTAATTGGTATATATAGCGGACACTATAATACTAGTGGCTCAGCATTAGGTAACAGCTAGCTATATATATAATTATATGACCACACTCACTATGTAATTCTAGAATTGTGACTTCGTACGGTGAACCCTTCGAGACCCAAATTACATTTTTTTCCAAATGCAAGTCTTCCATTGTTACAGGCGATCCCATTTCTGTTTCCAGCACATTAGAACTAACAATGTACTCTGTTTTGTCACCATTTGTTCTCTCAAGTTCAACAGTACACCAGACTATGCATGCCGGTCATATAATAAATATTAATTCAGTGCAGTAATATGATTTACATACTTTCTTTCATCTTTTTTTTTGGTTCCTGCATCATCTGCAAAGCCTTGGCAGTTTTCTTCCTTACTCTTTTCTTCAGTGATGGGTTAGAGCCAACTTCAGCCGCTTCTTTAGACATGATTACCGCTAGTGACCAGTCTATAAAGAGTTCACAAACACTTCAGTGAAAACTCACTAAGTCTTACTTTATATAAATCTATTTGTTATGATAGCTAAGTGGTTATGAAAGCTAAGTGGCTATGATAACTAAGTGGCTCAAGTACTTCATTCAAGAGTTTCGGACGGTCTTCCTCAAACTAGTCTGCCTCAAACTAGTCTGCAGCTGGAATAACGGGGAGCAGCTGTGAGCGCGCTGCATTGCGCATGCGCATGATGCTTATTATGTTTAATTAATTAAGTTTATTTTAATTAATGTAATAAAGTTAAGATTTATGCAAGATTCATGTGCAAATTCCTGCCAACCCCCGCTTCTTGATGTAAAGTTGGCACAACCATGTCAACTAAATATAGGAAGTATTTAAAAAGTCCTGACATTACTTTACCTAAAACAACAGCTTGGAGGCACCAAAAGCAGTTTAAGGACAGCAGTGAAAAAGCCAGTACTGCCAAATGTAGCAGCCACCCTGATCAAGAGCCCTCTTGCGGTATGCCGCTACAACCACGGCTTAATGTTCCAGATCCAGTTAGGCAGCAGTGTTCTCGAAGAGCCTACAATACAGATGCTAGCCAACCTATACCTCGGCAAACGATTTGGTACTGGAAAACACTAGACAGTGAGTTACTTAGTCCTGGCATATTGGCAGTATGCAAAGTATATAGTAATACACCCGTCATGCAATTAAGGTACAATATGCCTCTTACTGTAGAGGAGGCCAGAATTGATGATGACTCAGAGCAGTCAGATATGGATGAAACGATCTACCCAGATAGCTATGATTCACAGCTCAATGATGCCACATCACTGTGGCACGGTGACGCCATCACTGACTCAGGAGAAGTGCCAATGGATCATGATCTCCAGATCAGTTACAATGATAACCACCACTAGCGGATGCATCTGGTGACGATGATGATCACAATGAGGCAGCTGGTGATGATATTAATCATGATGATGATCACCATGCTGTGGCCGACCATCGCCGCAGTGATGCATATGACGGCGATGATGATCACTACGATGACGATGATCACTATGATGACGCAGCTGATGACGGTGACGATCACTACGGCTATGATGATCCCCATGATGAGGCTGATGGTGATGACACTGATGATGATGTTCACCATGACGCTGACAGTGATAGTGGTGATGATGGTGATGATGATGATGCTGATGATCACTATTCCAGTAGCCCATATCAGTCAGATGAAGGTGAGCTGCAGATTGCGGATGAAGTGGACGGCAGTTTCACGGATTATGGAATGTACGGCATTGACTTTGAAGAGCATATGACCAGTAGTGAGGAAGAATGCAATAATGAAGGTAAATTCTGGCACATCCACAACTGACTGCATGCCGCATGACGTATGTCACATGAATTCAATGCCTGCATGATTTTTCATATGCAGATATCGCGGTCAGTTTATTTGAGGGCAGCAGCATCAATTCAGATACAAGTTGGTATTCTATTATGTATTTTGCAGTCTCAAATCGTCTTTCTTATAAAGCTACTGCAGATCTACTAGACTTGATTAAGGTAGTACATTACACGATATGTATGCAACATCATAGCTGATTATCATGGTATTCCTTCATCGATCACCACATGCACATGATGTGTATATATGTACATTGTCCTACAACAAATATGTGCCCAGATAACTTTTACAAGTTCCAAAAGTATTTCAACTCTCTTGCCAAGCATGATGTGTATTACTTTTGTTCCTGTTGCTCGGCAAGTCTCTCAAGCAAGGAAAAGTCCTGCAAGAATACCAAATGCAGGCGTCTACGGGCACCAGTGTGTGACTTCATCGTACTTCCGCTGGCTGATCGTTTGAAACAATTATATGGTACATGGTATAATTAAGATAAATCAGCAATTTTAATTTCAGCTTTCTTATTATAATATAGAGCATCATAACAACTTCTGCTATCCCTTGGAACGAAGTTCAAGTCTAGAATACATTCGTGATATTTATGATGGTGAAGTCCTGCAGGCCGATTCATGTGGTTTGCTCTCAACTGCAGAAAATGTTGGTTTAGTTCTGAATGCAGATGGTGTTCCTACGTTTAAATCATCCAAAGGAAGCATGTGGCCTGTATGTCTGATGGTCACCAACATTCCTCCAAGCCTTAGAACAAAGGTGGACAACTTAATCGTAGCCGGATTATGGCATGGCCCCATTAAACCTATGATGGATATTCTTTTGCAGCCCATTCTAGATGATATATCTAAGCATGCATGTGAAGGGATTCCTCTGCAGTCAGGCCGGCTGCTTCGACCTAAACTGCTGATGGCTGTATTTGATCTTCCAGCTAAATCTGCGGCCACTAACACCAAGCAATTCAATGGAGAATACGGCTGTTTCTACTGCTTGGATAAAGGTGAAGTGCACAACAGGGCGAGAATATATCCATCACATGCATCCCACGATTTAAGAACAACCGAGAACATGAAAATATGGGCTACAGTCGCTGAAGAAACTGGCGTTTCACAGTATGGAGTTAAGGGTAAATCAGCACTTGCAGATCATGTTGACTATCCACAATGTATACCAGTGGATTACATGCACTCAGTTTTAGAGGGGGTCTTCAAACAATTGATGAAACGCTGGTTTGATGCAAAGTTTCATGACCAACCATATAGTCTTAGAAGATCCATCAAAACCATTGATATGCTTGTTGCCAATATCAAACTAACCGATCAATTACGCAGGCTTCCAAGATCTATCGACCAATTATCTTTTTTTAAAGCTTCCGAGCATCAATCGTGGTTACTTTTCTATTCCCTTCCTGTTTTATCAGCATTTCTACCTCCAGAATATGTTCATCACTTAGGTCTACTAGTTTCGGCTATGCATATATCCTTTTATCTGACCAACTACGAGTCATAGATCTTGATATCACACATGACATGCTCTGTACCTTCTATCATGTTGCTGAAGATTTATATTCCCCCATGCACTGTGAATATGCATACCTTGCAGCACATTGTTCTGCTCGTGAGGCTTTGGGGACCATTGTGGGTTTACTCGATGTTCGGGTTTGAAAATTATGGTTATCCAGGATCGATGTTTCATGGTACACGAAAGATCTTATTTCAATTAACCTTTCAATTGCAAATGTTGCAGACTATACCATTCAAGCTGCGTGAATTGGCCAAGACAGAAACATCAGCAACCCAAGCATACATTGACAAGCTATTTAATAAGAATCGAGCTAATATGATCAGAATTTACGATCATTGTTATGCTGTAGGACAGATGGAGTCTACATTGATCACCTCGGAACATATTTTGGATGCAATGTATACCTCTGGCATTACTGTAAGCCAAAACCAGCCAATTACTGTACAATCCTTTGAGCGACTAATGCTTAACAGTGTTATGTACCATAGCACTATGTATTCACGAACTACTTGTCGAAATAATAGTATGTGCTCCTGCAGTAAAGTAAACGGTTCGACTGGGTTTGGCTGCATTCGATCCTTCCACAAAACATCTGATGTTGGATTCTGCCTGATCGAGCCTTACAGTACTACCATGGAATCTCCAATTACATGTCTTAGACCACCTCGTGATGCTAGAATTCGAAAGATCAACTGTGATGCATATCTCAGTAATCAAGTAGTTCGAGTTACTAATTTAAACTCTAATGAACTTGAAGCTGTTTCATTGACTCGTTTAGTCAAGAAATGCATGTACATTAAGATACCCATTGTTGGTAACCATGCAACCTATCTTATACCCCACCCAAACTACTATGAGTATCACTGAGAAGTTTCAGTCATGCACCACGAACTATCATCATGCACATGTACTGTGAGGTCATGCATTCATTAGCTTTTTTTTGTTACAATAATTAATAGTAATCATCATTATAATGGCAATTTAAAACAGACAGTTAAAAAGACCCCCACTCCCGGCCCCCCATGAGTATTTAGGGAACATTACAGTCCACCATGCACGTGTCACATGATTGATTGCCGGCTGTTCATTCATTGATGATCCTATAGCACTTGATGATTCATGCCGCTGTTCTAATATAATTGTTGAATATATTCAAATAAAAATTTTGAAAAATGATACTGATATACCTATGTAATGTACTCAAATACATGTAGAAGTGTCATGTGCCATGTGTATAGGCAAATAAAATATATATAAACAACTCATCAGTATGGGTCAAAAGTCACTCAGTGTTATATCATGTAAGATCATGTCTGATTAATCTTATCTTAATTAAGATCATGTCAGATAGATCTTGTCTTACCAAATTCTTGATATTGCTTGCATGATCTTGTCAGGTCTTGTTAAGATTTAGTTGCTGGGTAGCTAAAAGCTAGTATAAAGAGTCATATGATATAATGTTATACTGTATATGTGGAGCAGTAATTGCACAACTTATAATAATATATGTGGGAAGTAATTGGATGTATTTAGTTGAAAAAGAAAAATAATTTGTTTTAACGAAGATACTGTAGTATATTGTCTTATATCAATAGGTAGATTGTTCCAATGATTAATTGCGGAGGGAATAAAAGAATTTGAATATGCTTTGGTCTTACAAAAAGATGGCAAAAAGGTTAAATTATCGAAATGGCGTATGGGGTATTTGGGTGAGGGCTTAAATTGAATGAGATGTGAATGTGAAAAAAGGATTAAATTATGTATAATCTTATATAATAAAATGAGTTTTAGAAATATTGCGTAGTGTATTAAGAGGTGATGTGTGGCAAGTGTTCAAAAGTGTGACTGAGCCTGCCTTCCAGTCCCGAGTGCAAATCCATAAGGCAAACCTTTGGGTTCTCTCCAGAATAGCTGCATCCTGTGATGATGGTGCCAGACGGAGGAACAGTATATGATATGGGGAAGAGTGAGGGACTTATACAACTTAATGAGTGATGAAGTGGGTGCGTGGGGATATGAAATAAACGAAAAATAAATGCAGAAAGTTTTCTAACTTGAGAACAGATGTTATGAATATGAGGGGACCAACTGAGGGAGGAAGTGATTGTGAGGCCTAAATATTTGTATGATGAAGTAAACTGTATGGGTTGATTACAAATGTGAAGGGAGGGAGGTTGTGAATTATGATTTCTAGAGACCACAATGAATTTTGTTTTTGAGACGTTTAGTTTAAGATGATTATTTGATAACCATAGATGAATAGAGTTAATGGATTATTGAACATGAATATGAGATGAGGGATCTGTGAGGGGATGAGTAAGTAAAATGTCGTCTGCATAAAGGGTGAGTGAGGATGATGTAGATAAATTAACTAGAGTGAGATCATTAATATAAAGTATAAAAAGAAGTGGACCTAAAATTGACCCCTGAGGGACACCAGAGAGAACTGTAGTTGTGGAGGAATAGGTGTCAACTAAGACCTTTTGGGAACGATTACATAAATAACTATGAAGCCAGGATATCAGGGATGATGGGAACGGCATGGATGCAAGCTTATTTAACAGGGGAATATGAGGGACAGAGTCGAATGCTTTAGATACATCAAAAGATACACAACATGTAGAAATGCCATTATCAAGTGCCATGTGGATTGGAGAGAGTGCAGATTGCGTGGGGATTGATTGGGCTAGCTAACGAACTCATGCAGGAAGTAGGAATAAACAGTACAGGTTAAGTGTGCTATAGATGCTGCAGCTACGAAGCTCAATATACAGCTGAAGGGAAAACAGCTGGAAGCTCTCTGAGTTTTACAAATATGTAAATGACGTATTTGTAAGCCTGCATGCCTACTGGCTATTGAAAATTGATAATTTTCAGAATTTTACTGATTTAATGAAAGGTATAAGGCATGTTTGTTAATGCCACTTATGCACTCTATAGTGTGAATCAAGTTATAGTTTTATCTCCAATAACATTCTTCAGGAGATAATGGAAGCATTGTTATTTGTGTAAGTCCACTGTCCTCCCACATGATGGACCAGAAAGATAAGTTTAGCTGACTTGGAGAAGGCAAATTCAGTGTTCAGTTTATAGGAAAAGACCCAGGCAGACATAGGCAGATTGCAAAAGTCCTAGCTGGCAAGGTTCACTGTTGTAGATCACTCCTGAAAGCCTTGTATGCAGCAACCCGTTGTACAGGAATATGCTGCTCTCGCCACAATACAAGGGAAAAATGGTTATTGATGAGGCACATTGTGTCAAATCAAGGCCTGCATGTTCATTTGTCCGTCAGTGTTTGTGGGTGGATACTTATGTTATATGAATTATTAACCCGAGCGTGGGCGGAGGGTTATAGTAGTAGGTCTGTGTACATGTGCGTTACCACGTAATCTTTGTGGATACTTTGAACTTCTCTGACACTTCATTGAAGGTGCTTGATGTCGATAGTTCCATGATTTAAAAACGACAATTCTGCCTGTTCGATAGTTTTGTTGGACGCCATCTTTTTTGGCCGCAACCCTACCACACGTTGTGAAAAATTTTCAGTCACGCCTAGTCTATAGCTATAATTTTTTGATCATGGTTTCCTTGCTTGGCTTGCATGGATATCTGCCGGGATGTTAGACTGGGACTCTTGTTGAAGGGTAAATACTAGACTTCCAATGAAGGTTTCATGAATCTTCAGGCTGCTGGACTAGTGATCGTGAGATTTGTTAGTGCGAAAACTGGAGTCTAAAGTTAATTAACTTTGTTAGTCTGCTCTAAACATTTACCTCGAGTTTACTTCATGCTTGTAAGTTTTTACTTCAGTTGGTTTTTGAAGTGTAAAGAATCTTGAGTTATATAGTAGAATCTATATGTAGGCTGTGTTACGGTATAGATACCTTTTCGTGTGTATAATTATGCCGGTGTGTTTGTATTGGATGAAGTGTATATACATGCATGACGCGAGGGTTCAGCACTTTAGTACGTTCATTGCTATCTATGCTTTAATTAAAAAGGTGTTTAGAACTGCCTTTGCTCATCTAGGGGATATTAGAAGTCTCATCTCAGCTGGTGTAAATGTCCTGGGCTTGACAGCCACTGCCACATCTGGTACCTTTAAAGCCGTATGTGACAGACTGTCCATGGTTGATGCGGTTGTTATGGGCTGTTCACCTAATTGTCACAATGTCTTTTATTCAATTTGTCCTATGCCTAGTATGGTTTCTTTTTGTGAACAGGTGTCATAAAAATAAGTCAATGGGAGCTATGGAATATCCAAAGACAGTCAAATTTGTCCATTAATACTCAGATTTGGGTAATTTTTACCATCATTTGAAGAAAGCCCTTCATGCACACTTTACGTCTCCACCAGTATATCCAGATTTGCACGAGTTTCGTATTGTCGATAATATACCAGGGCTTCAACAGCAGAAATGAGAGAAGAGGTTCTCTATTCATTTTGGCAAAAGGGCCAGAGCAAGTGAAGGATCCTTTTGGCCACTTCAGCTTTCAGCATGGGAATAGACTGTCCCAATATTCGAGAAGTTGTTCACTGGGACCCACTCGATAATCTCGAAACATGCTCAAGAGTCCGGGAGAGGTGGTAGGGATGATTTAATTGTAATACTTTGTTTTATGGTAACCCAGGAAGATACATGGACAAAGAAGTCAAAGATTATGCCTTATTAGGTAATTCTATATTTTGTTGTAGATTTTTTATTTAAAATTTTTTTTTAAAGGATGATTATAATCTTTCTGCTTGTTTGTGTTGCGACTCATGCTGTTTATCTTGTAATTGTGAAAAATTTTTAAAATATGTAGAATCATTGTGTTATCATGGAATTTTATCATGCAGTAATGATTTTAAGTCATGGGTCAGGCTTTTACAGCCGCAAACATGGCTAAACTTTAGTTGATCATAACTCGAGTTTAAAACAACC
>JAYJLX010013340.1:2389-17888 GCA_036873525.1 Chalinula nematifera | reverse complement strand
TATATATATGTATATATGTATATATATGTATATATATATATATATATATATATGTATATATGTATATATGTATGTATTAATAAACCCGTGACATCTGCTGAAACCCCTGACACCACCGGAGTGGGTATGTGGTAATACCGCAAGGGACACTCCCCCGTGCCAGCAACACTAACCTTAGGTTGAACACACATCACTAGTAACATTAATTATTTTAATGTATGTGTATGTGTACTTATTATTAACCATTCATTCATTATTTCTCATATTATTCTCAATACATATTACAATTGCTTATCAATAATAATATTAATCAAGTAAAAAGTAATTGCTCATAATTTATGGTATAATATAATAAAGATGGATAACAATTTTCTTCGAAAAAAGAAAAAGTAGGAATGAGAGAGGCATAGATTCGCAACAAAAGCAAGCGGGGCAAGAAAGCCGATAACATTGATACTCTGAATTGCAAATTTTCGCAATTAATTTATGAACATTTCTATGAACATCGCTGTTTTGAGTAACAGGATATCAATAATATAGCTGGACGAATGAATGCATTTTATTGGGGCAAACAGCACTCAAGGGGCGGGGCATCTACCGAACTTTCTTTGGTAGGTTTGTTTTTTATATGGTCAACCATTTGCGTCACAGTCTAATATACATAAATAATGATAGTGTTATTGATTATTTATATACCGTTATACCTAAGCTGGTGTCACTGATGGTTGATGGTTCCCTTTTTGATATAATTATTGTGATGTTGATGATGGAACGATAAGCTTCTTTATTTGCAGCTGCTTTAACAGATTATTTGCACTATTTGAGACAAGATGGTGGCTCTAGAAGGACTTGCGCTGCTTCATTGGAATTACATGAAAAGTACCTGCATGTCGCTTGGTCACCTATTGCTCATAATATCAATTATACACCACACATCACCTGTACTGGAAGAGGTTGGGGTCGTAACAGTATATAGTACTGACTATGTGACTTCAATGTTGGTGATGCCAATGGTCCACTTCCCTGTTTATCAGGAGGTGGTGAAAAAATAACGAGGTGAGCGTAGTTGATTGCTGTCTACTGATTGGTTTAAGTGCTATTGGAGGATTGGGTGCAGACTGGTTCAATGGTAAGGGTTTTTTCAAAGGGCATGGCGTTGTAGTGGGCGCATCACAGTAGGAACCCGAAGCAATAATTATGATAAGTAAAAACCATCTATGTGTAATTCTTTACTTGGCTCCATTGTTATCTCCAAGAATCGGTTTAGGGGTGTGGCATAATGAACATAACTAAACCCAAATACAACAATTGAAAATACAACACTTAACTGCCTACAAGAGCCCATAATGATAGAGTGGGTGTAGGATAACTTACAATTTTTTCCCGCCCACTCTTCATTATGGGGCTCCAACTATACCAGTACATATACTTGTTTGTTTCATTATTATCTCTGCGGTTTTATCAAGATTTCCATTAATGAGTTCCAATGAATGGTTTGCTGATGGCTTTTGCTTGGCCTCATTGTTAAAGTCTGTGCTGTTCTTTATCAAAGCTGTTTTCAAGCCATCTGACTCAGTAGCTGTTTCCCCAGCACTTGTCAATGGTAATGGAGCTGGAGGAGATGGGTGGGAGGATAGAGTACGGCAAACATTTTTAAACAATAAAGAAAACTGGAGTGCTTAGCTGAATCGGAATTATCCAATGGTAATGCTACGCATTTTGAATTGCCGAATAAGCTGGAGTACAGTACGATGTAGATTTTGCCATTAATTTTGCCCCTTCTGTATCTCCATTGAAAACCACCCCAGTACATGAGAAGAGCATCGATACCCACGTTACCTGATGTGGGTATATTGTTACCATTGCAATATGACTCGATACACTGACCAGCCAGATCTGTAACACTGCCTTACTTACCCCTCCTCTGCTGCATGGTCCCATTATAGTTGCTAGTGATGTTGGTGAATCATTGACATGTTCTATACTGTACTGGAAGATTGCATGAGAGTTTGTATCTGTTGATGAGCATGCCTATGGTCGTTCTTTAACAGCACCTGTTGAGCTGCCTGTTGTGATGAGTTAAGAGTTGTGCTACATCAACACACTGTTAAAAGGTTGGCGTCATCAGAACACCAAATTTTGGTGTCAATGGTGTGCTGTTTTGAAACCAAAAAAATGGACTTATTATGGTGTTAGCTTGACACCAAAAGTGTGACTAAAACACCATTTGGTGTCACAATAAGTCCCAATAAGTCCATTTTTTGGTGTCAAAACAGCACAGTAGGGCTGTACAGTATATCGGTATTTAGCGGGATTGGTGTCACCACGATACTATATTTTGTGCATTGTTTTTAATATAGTAGTACCGAATTCACAGTAATATAGTGAATACCGCCTGTATAATCAACACTTCATTGAGTGATAACCACATGGGTTGGGCTATGGGCTTCACTTATGTAAACAACATGCCCCCAACAGAAGTAAACAAACATATATATGCTTGGCTACAATAGCATTTTTAGCAGTTGAGTGGATCCGAAAATATACCATATTTAGTAATACGGTATTAGTTGTATACTTTATTTTTTAAATAAAAAAAAATCATCCTAATGCTATATTTTTTCAGTATATATATATACCGTATTTCCTCGAGTAGTAGTTGCGGCTACCGTAAAACTTTTGGCTCAAATTTTGCCCCAAAACATTAAGATTGACTTTGAGGAAAAAAAAAATTATGCCTGGATCTCGAGCATCACAAACAGTAACTCTACCTCTAGGCCACTTAACCTTTCCACTATATCACTGCATTGTTAAAATTGCGGCTACTATTTGGGGAGCGGCGTCTATTCGAGGTAAGACGGTATACTAAAAACAGAGAACATTTTGGTGGTCTAAGTCAATTGAACTAAAAAAAAAATGATCAAAAAAACTTAGTCATGCTGTTGAGGCTGCTTCCTTTTCCTCAACAGCCTCTTCCTAGATAAAATCTTTTTTGATGCATTGAAAAAGACTATTTGGATCCATAAGGTGGTAAGGAGTAACATCAGCTTTTTTAACAATTACACTATGATATACCTCATCGTTATATTTTACTGTCTCTCCCTTTCTCAATAAAGTATAAATCATTGTCTTTACCTTTGATAGGCAAAGCCCTATTAAATATTTGGAAAAATTATCAGCGAAATGGCCTATGCATGTGACCATTAATTGAACAAAAGGGGCCATATTACCCACTCCAATGGTTTGCCCTTCATGTCCTTGAACAATGTAGTCGGGTCTAGAATTGTACAACTTTAAGGACTGATTCTCTTCGTTATATACCGCACAAGATTTTTCAGGTAGTTTACTGGCACATAGTAGATTAAAGCCTTGCCTCAAAAAAAAGAAAGTTCAACAAAGGCACCATTACTCCAATCCCACTTTGATCTCCAACATCCTTTCTACGGTCAAATGTCTGCAATACTGACAACAGATCCGTTATGCTCTTGTCATTACTACTCCGCATGTGCCTCCCATGAGCAAGTAATTTGCGCCTCCCATGAGCAAGTAATTTGCACCTTGCTCCCATATTTCTCTAAGATCTTAATGGCAGGCTCCTGATAATGATTACCCCCAATTTCGCATATAACTCTGTACTTTCCGGAATATCATATTGACTACAAAGTGCTTGTGCCATTTCTCCGATTTGCTCAGCTCTTACAAAAACTGGCAATTTAGCTGCATGCGTTATTAAAAAGTGTACGCACTGCATTGTAATTACTTAGTATAGTATAGTAATTATACTGCAAAAGTATAACAATAACATGCTAAACAATACAGCAGTGTACTGTTATATGTAACTTCACAGTAGTTTTGACAGTACTTTGTAACTGATTACTGTGCGTTGCGTATACACTTCTATGCACATACTGCATGTATTGAAAAGAACCGTCAGTACACTATGCATGAGTACAAGCATGTCCAGAAATGCAATGTATTTCGAAGACATTGCTAACAATTAATATTTCATTATAATTCATAATTCATTGATAACCATTAATATTCTTTAATAACTAGCGAACGGAAATTAGAAATTACCAAATTTTAATACCTACAGTACAGAACAAAAAAAAAGTTGCCATGTACTACAAAACGTCAAAGTACGTTTATACTCATTATGTTTTATTAATATGATATGAATTAATCCAGTGTGTTTTAATGTGGCATTCCCATCGCAACCTTTTTAAACAGCTCTCAAAAAAGAAACGTTTTCGGTTGACGTATATTATTTAATATTGCTCTTTGTTATATAGTTTTATTGTAATATTGTTTTTTTGGTATTACTTGTTTGCTTAGTTGATAATTGATAACCTGTTCTTTTCAGAACAATATTAAGGGTGCTTCCCATAACAACCATTATAATATGCAAGAATGTGTTACATGACCATTATCTTGAAGCTGAAAACCACAAAAATGCATGTGCACAATAGTATAAACACATCCAGCTCTACATAAAGTGTTGCTAAATGCATTCCTAAGCACATATTTGACTACAGTTATCAGAACAAGATCATATTTGGAATGTAGACTCATTGTCCCCTTAACCAAACAAACAGTAACATAAAGCTTTCCAATTAAACGAACTTTAAACTACACAAACTACAACATAATGTCATAACCTGTAAGGAAATATTGAAATTACCAGCACAGCAATACAGATAATGCGCAAAACTCTATGTTAATGTCTAGCCCAGGTTGAAACATGTCTCCATTTAAGTGTTAAAATAAAAGTAGAGGTGAGTTTTATCGATTTGTAGCGAACTTTTATTTGTGTGTGGTGAATCTATGCTTTACAGCTAAGTCACAAAGCTTTGCCTATTTGCTTGTTTGACTGCTGTCTTGCCACTAAGGCACTTGTATACTGCTTTAGTTTCTGAGCACAAGCTCCCTAGCAACCACCTAAAAATTATGCATGGGCGAGTGTGATGCACCCTTAAAAAAGCTCTCAAACTATATATTTACTACTAATATTTTATTTGTATTTGAATGCCTCTGTAAAGTTATAGCTGACTTGCAATTTGCTGAAGGCAGTATATAGATAAATTCGGTCATTACTTATTCATGATTTTGATTAAACGTGGGAGGAAGAAAACGCATCATTCATGCATCACGATGATAACGAACACGCCCCATTGTGGGAAAACGAAATGGTTAAGCATGGAGGAAGACGATGAGCAGCTACTTTGAGCCCAAATCTAAGTACAAACAGGATAAGAACGCAAGTTATATAGGTTGGTAAGACCATAATGAGTTGTATCCAACAAGTTATAAGAGCCTAATAAAGTTGCCACAATCGAGTATCTGCTACTACTCCTCGTATTGAACGAGAGTTGCAGCTATATTTGACCTGTGGCCGACTTTGTTGGGCTATTCTAAGACTTATAACTACTTGGATACAACTCATTATGGTCTTACCGACCTACGTTCTTGTCCTGTTTGTACTTAGATTTTGCATTTCTGGACTCAAAGTAGCTGCTCACCGTCTTCCTCCATGCTTAATGATTTCGTTTTCCCACAATGGGGCGTGTTTGTTATCATCTTGATGCCAGAATGATGCGTTTTTCTTCCTCCCACGTTCAATCAAAAATAATCATGAATAAGTAATGATCTATAGAGGTTGCAGAATAGGTTGCGAATACCAAACATTAATGGCCTTTACTGTACTTTCTGAAACACTTCAAGGCGTTTTGAGTACACAAGTGTGATGCTGCGCATTGATTGTGTTCGCACTAATGAAGTTGATTAAAAAATTAAACATTGGAAGGTGGGGCCAAGAAAATGGCCTCGAGTACCATGCTGTTTCATCGATTTTACACAGTCAAAACTAAAAACGATAGACGAGTGTTTCCAATGGATCCATATCATAAATGGATATTTCTGTAATGTTTTTTTCAGTTGAAATCCAGTACTTTCCAGTCACATCTGCCTTTTTGTTCGCTAGTTAAATATTAATGGTTATCAATAAAAAACCATAATGATTATTAGTCCATCAGCATACACAATGAACTATATATACATGATTTTAATTGCTTTTTACATGTCCCAAATAACAATAGGATTCGTGGACATGATACACGATGGAACTTTTTGATGCAACTTTGTTGCATGGGCCATGAGTATCATTAAAATCTATTGTTAACAATAGATTTTAATGATATTCATGGCCCATGCAACAAAGTTGCATCGTGTATCTTGGGCTTTAATTGTCACAATACACCAGTGAGCACGCATTATTACATGCGACTTTTAAAGACAATTAAGGGCAGTCGAAAAGGACAAAATTTTTCATGGGTCAAAAATTTCTTTTCTGTGATACGAGTGTAAAACATCACAATGGTATTAAAATCAGAAACATTTACTTCTTTTTTTCCACAATACATGTGCAGGAAATATGTACCTTGGTATATATCAGCTATGAGACTACTGGGCAATGATTTAACATGATAACAATCATTTTAGTTTCTTCTTTGGAGACTTTGGGTTCTACATTCGCGAAATTTGGAACTCCCATTAGATTCGACTGGAGTTCCTGGAATTCAGCAGCTTGGAGGCTGCTGGCAGCATAACTCTTACCAGGACAGTATTGTAATGACCGTGAAAATATCTGTGTATATGTAAGAAAAAAAAAATCAAAATCTACAAGTATGATATATGGAGTAATATACTATTATTCACCTTTGGTGTACTCATCGTTAATTTCAAATAATTGTTGAACTACGATGAAATGAAGAGAAATACAAGTAAATGTACAGTGTATATACACTTTTGTGAGAAAAAATTGCTGCCTATCCTAAGATTATCACTATAGTACTGCGTTTACAGAAGTGCATAGCACATGTATTTGATACACCTTTATTATACTATATAATATTAAAACGTTATTTTTTTCTCCATCCCATCATTTTTCACCATAAATCTTTTTCAAGGCATGAGTTTGAAAACATACAACCAAAACTACATAGACAGTAATGACAAAAAGCAAAAGAACCAAAGAAAATCCTATAGCATATCACAACAATTAAAAGTGATTCTACAGTATGTGCCCAATGGTTTCATTTCTTTTATTTCATCTACAGTGATTCGCAGCTTTGAGACATCTTGGTCCATCAACTTAATTGCATGTAGTTCACCTTTACGTGGTTGCACATGTAGCTTTCCTGTACAATGAAAAAATGTGTATGGTAATTTACAAGTATTATGTGGCTAAATTTAGGCGATAGATCAAATAGTATACATGTAGTGAAACCTAAATTTAGGTACCACATGGTTATTAAAAGAATTGCTTTTGCCTAAATTATCGTGATTTGCATGTATATAGACTATATTTCCCAGCATGACTGAAGCGTGCTAAAAGGTGCTAAAATGAGTCATACAAGCATCACAGTGATGATTTCCACACCCCTTTGTGGCGGCCAGGCCCATTTGGTGGAATGACAAAAAGAAGAAAATTTTGCTTTACTCTGATTGAAGGACTGTTTTAAGTCATTATATTATACTTGCCTCATATTGGGAAAAACATGGATATCCTATAGTCTGGACAGTAAAATGAGCTCGTATGAAGCAGGTTAGCCTTAGTTCAACATTACCCATCATTGCAAGCTGTAGCAAACCTTTCAGCTATTAATCAAAGGCTTAACTATTAGTGGTAACCTAGGAACTAGACCATAGTTTGTCCAGCTCAAATGGTACTTCTCCGCCACTCAGCTACTCCATCTTGATCCCACAAAGGGGCATGGTAATCATCACTGTTTATGACTCATTTAGCACCAATAATTAGTGAATGAATAAATTATTGGAAAAATTATGTATAGGACATCCGAGCTTTACTACTGTATTTCCTCATATAAATGCCTTCCTTAGATAAAGTAGAGCTTGAAGTTATTATAATAAACATCCTGTCCCAATTTTAAACACACCCTTGCTTTGGGTGTGACTAAAGTACACTGCATGCATGTATCAAAGGCAAATTACCCAGAAAGGGTTGCACTGAGTTTTATCAGTGCCAATCTCATTTAAACTTGCGCCATGGCTAAAAATAACAGAGTAAAAGTGAAGCTGCTAGTGATAGGTAAAGGCTAATTTCAATAGTGAACAAATCACAGAGTCATATAAACACCTCCCTTCGAATCATGCTTGCCTAGACTTTTACACAGTATTATTTGGTGGTGGTAGGAGCAGAATATAAAGCAGAAAAATTTGAGTAACGTACATGTAACATGGCCGTAGGACACGCCCACTTTTTCCAATCTATCCAGAGACACATCAAGCTGGTATATACACATACTCAAATGTATTTTAAAACAGTTACTTCATGAAAAATTAGAAACACTAGTGTACACATGATGCAAGTACTGAGCTAACAAACTGTAAATGTAACCCTGTAAGTATATTATCGTACAAATTAGTCTATATATCCTGCTCATGCATGATAATAGACATACCTGCACTGTTAGATTATCCATTTCTTATTGTCCTTCGTTCCTAGTCGTTAGTACCATATTGTTATAGTATTGACTTCCGTGAACCAATGTCAATATGAACTATTGAACTTAACGTCATAATAAAATTTCAAATGGAGAAGGCTAAGAGCTGTTAAAGTACTTCTTCATAAGTTTGTTTTCTAGTTCCAGTTCAAGAATATCTCTGCTCTTAAAATTTTCTTCTGTCTCCTGTCTTCAATCACAGAATCAACATCTTGACTTTTTACAGCTGCAATTTTTCTGTGCATGCACCTCAGCCACCTCCCACACTGTTGCAGCTATAAGCACATGAAGCGAGATTGGGCATGCTGGGTTTTTGAAAGAACAGAATATAGTGTAAGTGTAATAAATTCCGTGGTATTAAAATTTCGTGATTTCGTGATTTCCTTACAAACCCAGTTATTTTGAAAATTTCGTGATTTCCTTATAAACCCAGTTATTTTGAAAATTTCGCTGTACCAAAAGAACGATAACATACACGTGAAGTAGCGTTTAATTTCGTGAGTCCAAGATGATCATGAAAATCACGAAATTTAATATACCACGGAATTTAGTACACTTACGATATAAAGATAGATTTGGCAAGCAAAGCGCTAGTTCAAACTGTTAGTTTCTCTCATGTCGTTTGCCAAACTTGAACACTGCGAGGTTAGCTAAATAGTATGAATTATAGAATCAAGCCACTGACTTGTATGTATCAGTACTAGTATTTGGCGTGGGCATGTAGTTTTCATTATTCTTGCAGGTGCAGTTTAAAATACCATATATAACCATTTATTGTCGCGGGTAAAAAAATATTTTTTATCTTAACTAACTTATTATTCAACGCCATAAGGGAAGCCTTGTAATCCGGCCCATACCATGCATTAACAAATTTTAACCGCCGCTAAATTAAGCGAAAATATTTTCCTCGCTAAAATAAAGGGCCGGTTACACAGTGTGCTGGAGTTCTGTGCCCTTATGCATGGGTGTCATCAGCTCACTGAGTGAGAGCTTCAATACAAAAGTTGTATTTGGCACAAGCATGTTCACAAGACTTGTCCACAAGGTTGTCACAACCTTGATACCGCAGGTTGTTACCAGGTTGTTACAACCCTTGTCCACAAGGTTGTCACAACCTTGATACCACAGGTTACCAGGTTGTTACTGCAGGATATGAAACTGTAAACAGACTCTGATCATTCAATGTTACAAGCTTGTGACCGCATGCAAACAACAAAAATGCGATGAAATGCCGGATTGTACAGATTGTAATGAGTTTTGAGTACTGTATACCAAAGAAGATAACTGTTACAATGTTTAATAATGAAAAGGACAAACAAAAACTTGTGGTGGTAACCAGCACTGAATATGCTGAATGTACAATGCCAAAAAAAAAACAATACAAGTACAGGTACAGGTCAGTGAAACAACACAAAGAAAACAGATATAATTGAAGTATTGCTTAAATTTAACTTCTTTATTAAATACCAATCGAAATCAGAGAGAGAGAGAATGAGTGAAATGGATGAGTATTTATAAGAGTACCGGTATTGCACAATCAAAATGCTAGATGATGTAATAAGTTGCTAACATGTTGAATGAGAGGTTGGGTGACTGATAATTACATGAATGTGAGTGGAAGTGAATAGAGAGTGATAACTATAGAAATAATCAGATGAATACAGTCAATTACTTAATGAATATGCTCACTACAGTACTCCCGCTTCAGTGACGAGTTAGAGACTGATGCGAACAGGACGACGAACTGTACGACCATATCGTGTTGTAACAGGTGTGTTAGGAGGAGGTGGTGAGGAACTAGCCGGTGATTGAGAATTAACAGGGGTATCCATAGTTGGTTGGGTCTCTGGGAGGGCATCAACATGTGCCGGTTTCAACCGGTCAATGGAGACTACTTCCTGCTTCCCATGAACGTCAATAGTGTAGTGTTTAGCAGTACGAGAAATAACCCTGTAAGGGCCGTCGTACAGGGGCTGGAGAGGTTTGCGGACAGCGTCCTGGCGGAGGAAAACAAATTGAGAGGTAGCAAGATCTGGACTGACATGGACAATACGGCTTGAGTGTCTCAGAGGCACCGCACGAAGTGTACTCATGGTTGACTTCAACTTCTGAACATACTCCGAAACAGGTGGAGGCACGAATTAAGCTCCAGGGAGTCTTAGGGAGGTACCATAAACTAGTTCAGCAGCTGAACATCCGATGTCTTCTTTAACCGCAGAGCGAATTCCTAACAAAACCAGTGGAAGGTTTTCAGACCAGCTGGACGGATCTGGGCAGGACTTTAAAGCTGATTTCAGTTGACGATGAAAGCGTTCTACCAGCCCATTAGCTATTGGGTGGTAGGAAGTTGTACGAATGCGGTTGGCTCCTAGAGAATGCAGGAGGTGTTAAAACAGTGTTGATTCGAACTGACATCCTCTGTCTGTGGTTACAATGGATGGGACCCCAAAACGAGAGATCCAACCAGCAACAAAGGACATGGATACGGTATTGGCAGTGAAGTCTGGCAAAGGGAAAGCTTCCACCCAACGGGTGAAACAATCCACACAGGTGAGGAGGTACGAGTAACCATTGGAGGGCGGAAGAGGGCCAACGATGTCAATGTGAATATGGTCGAAACGTAGGTCGGGAGTAGCAAATGAAGGGAGTGGCGAGACTGTGTGTCAGTGGACTTTGTTACGCTGACACTGGAGACAGTTACGAGTCCAATGTCTAACATCTGAATTCATCTTCGGCCACACATAGTTGGAGGTAACGAGACGCTGGGTAGCTTTAACTCCCGCGTGAGACAGTGAATGCAGGAGTTCAAAAACAGGGTAACGGAATTTAGGTGGGACATACGGGCGGTATTTACCAGTAGAATTGTCACAAATGAGGTTAAGTTCTGTACCGTCGAGCGGACGATTGATGAACTGGAGTGAGGTAGATGATTCACGTATTTCTGGGTCTGAAAGCTGGGTGTCAGCCATGGCTTTGAAATCCACGGATTGAGGCAACTGATGAATGGCTTGAATATCGATCCGTGATAAAGCATCTGCTGGGGCATTGTCGTTGCCGTTGACATGACGAATATCGGACATGAATTCTGAAATAAAATCCAGGTGTCGGGACTGGCGGGGTGAATACCTGTGGGAAGAAGAAAACAAAGAATAAGTTAAAGGTTTGTGGTCAGTCAATACATGAAATAATTGTCCTTCCACATAGTGTTGGAAATACTTTACTGCAAGGTAGATTGCCAGGAGCTCCCTGTCGAATGTACTGTATCGAGCTTTAGTGGTTGTTAGTTTCCGAGAGAAATACGAGATCGGCTTCCATGAGTCGTCCACGGACTGCTGTAGTACTGCCCCGACGGCAGTGCTGGAGGCATCGGTCATAATACACAGAGGTGCACCAGCTACTGGATGGGATAGGAGGGTGAGCTGGGCAAGTGTGTCTTTGATTAGCGTAAAGGCTTCAAGTGCTTGGGTAGTCCAGTCAAGTGTGGTATCACCTCTGGTGTGTAGGGGTTGAAGGATCTCAGCACACTTGGGGATAAACCGACGATAAAAGTTAACCAACCCCAAAAACTCTCGAAGTTGGCGCTGTGTTGAGGGTTGTGGAAATTGACGGATGACATCCAACTTCTCTGGTAATGGGGTGATACCTTCTGAGCATACTCGGTGTCCTAGAAACTGTAAGTTGGAGACACCGAGAACACATTTCTGTGGATTGACGACTATTCCAAAGTGTTCCAATCGGGTGAATACTTGGCGAAGATGGCGAAGATGGTCATCGTGGTTGGAGCTGGCAATGAGAACATCGTCGATGTAGGCATAGGCGAAGTCAAGGCCACGAAGGACATGGTCAATAAACCTTTGAAAAGTCTGGGCAGCATTGCGGAGGCCAAATGGCATTCGAACGAATTCAAATAGACCAAAAGGTGTTGTTATTGCTGTTTTCGGGATGTCTTCAGTGTCAACGGGGATCTGATGAAAGGCACGAACGAGATCGAGTTTCGAGTAAATAGACGAACCGTGTACTGATGTGGAGAAGGCGTGGATATGAGGAACTTGGTAGCGATCTGGTACTGCGATATTGTTGAGAGCTCGATAGTCCCCACATGGACGCCAATCACCTGGGGAGCTCTTCGGCACCATGTGGAGAGGTGATGACCAGTCGCTGGATGACGGGCGGATTATACCGAGTTGCAACATGTGATCGAATTTATGGTGGGTTATTTTATAGCGATCTGGAGCGAGACAACCGGACTGGTGAACCAGATGTTTTGATGGAATGTGTGATGGTATGACGAATCGGATGATCCATATCTGGAAAACGGGTGAGTGACGGAAATTCGGAGAGGAGAGATGAAAACGGGTTGTCTGGTTCTACCACCTAACACATTGGGTGGAGTGGTGTTTCTTTGGATGTGATACCCTGAATCTTGCGGTGAGTGACAGCATCAATCAGCTTCCGGTTGACCATATCGACCATTAGTTGATTATGACGCAGGAAATCAGCACCGAGAATCGGGGTTTGTACGTCAGCGATAATGCAAGATCCATGGGAGTGAACGACGGAGTCCTAGGTCAAGGGTCAAGGAACGTTTTCCATAGGTTGAAATGGAGGTGCGGTTAGCAGCCTGGAGGGAGAATCCATCTTGAGGGCGTTTCTTGTCAGAACTGGATGATGGAAGCAAACTAACTTCGGCTCCTGTGTCTATGAGAAAACGTAACTTGCTATTGTGATCAGATAGGGGGCTAGAGAGTTGGCCAGCGTCACAGGCCGCCGTCAGTGACTGGCCGACTCGTTTCCCGAGAACGAACATGGAGACTTGCACTTCTTGCAGCTGCCCCAAATTTCTGGTGATACCAACACACGGAGGGCTGATCGGTTTCGATGGAACGAGACGGAGTAGGTGAACGACCTCGAGAGGAGGAACGGTGATGTTTGGCAAGACGTTCGACTAGTTGACGCAACTCTTTGACTTCAGAATGGAGGCGCTGTGGTGGTGGGTTGGGTTGTGTCGTGGCACACTCCAGAAATGGCAGGAGAGCCAGTGCTGGCTACCTTCATTATTTTGTCAGCGAGCTGGGCCATCTCTGGAAGATCCTTTGGACCGGTAGAGGCTAGTACCATACGGACATTGCCAGGGAGTCGTTGTAGAAACAGCTCCCGCAGGAAGGTGGCATCGGTTGTGTTGATCTTGTCACCAAGGAGCTGTTGCATCCTACGTAGGAGTTGAGTCGGTTTTCTGTCGTCTAGGTCCTCAGCATGGAACAATTGCTGTAGTCGACGTTGTTCTGAAGCGGCGGTTCTCTCGACCAATGCGTAATGTGTAGGCTGGAGACTTCAGTATCAGATCCCTGACCTCCTGAGCGAACTCTGGAGAGAGAGAGGCCACAATGTAGTCAAATTTTGTTCTCTGGGTTGTAATCCCTCGGGTCGCAAACTGGGCTTCTACCTGGGCAAACCATATCTGTGGATCTGCTGGCCAAAATGGAGGAATCTTCAGCTGGACAGTAGTGACTACAGGAGATGATGTGGGAGCTGGAGGAGGGGTTTCAAGTGATGGGCCATCTTCAGAATCTGACATGTTTCAGTGGGGCGTAAGTCCGGGTCACCAATGAAGTACTGCTAAAATTTAACTTCTTTATTTAATACCAGTCGAAATCAGAGAGAGAGAGAATGAGTGAAATGGATGAGTATTTATAAGAATACCGGTATTGCACAATCAAAATGCTAGATGGTGTAATAAGTTGCTAACAAGAGGTTGGGTGACTGATAATTACATGAATGTGAGTGGAAGTGAATAGAGAGTGACAACTATAGAAATAATCAGATGAATACAGTTAATTACTTAATGAATATGCTCACTACAAGCCTAATTAGTGTATATTATATATGATTATACTCATTGTGTTGCCTATACTTTGCTACAAGTTCCTGTGTATTATTAACCCGAGCGTGGGTGGAGGGTTATAGTAGTCGGTTTGTGTGTCTGTGTGTGTGTGTGCTACCACGTAATCTCTGTGGATACTTGATGATAGAACTTCACTCACACTAGGCGCTTGATGTCAATAATTCCAGGATTTTTGAAAAAAATTGCAGAGATTCAAAGGAAGATCTTTGACAATTCTGATCGATAGTTTTGCTGGTCGCCATCTTTTTCAGACCGCGCCCCTTGAGCACATGTTGTAAAAACCGTCAGTCACGCCTAGTCTACTTACTATTTTCATCATGGCCTCTGATCATCGCCTCTGATGGCTTGATCGTGCTTGGAATCCCTTTGATGGCATCTGGACTGGGCCTGGTATGGCCCTAGAATTTCTACAACGTGTGGTGAAGGCTCAAAATCCATTAATCTGTAATAGACTCTATTTTTTAAGTGATTGTGAGTTTTGTGAAACCGACTCTACAACAGAGTTTACTGCATATTTTGTAAGTTTGTCCTTGCTAGTTCTGTTGGTAATAAGTATAAAAAAGTTTTACTTCTAGAAGAATCTATACTAGATCTAGTTTACGCTGTGTTTTACTGTGAAATGTGTGGTGTGCTTCACTGTGCAGACTAATAATACCGCTTGACTGTGCAGACTAAGATCTTCTACTGGTGTGTAAGAATATAAAACTGTATGTTGTCAAATCACATTTGTATTGGATATATACATGCATGACCGCGAGGGTTCAGCACTTTAGTGCTTTCATTACTGTAGTGACTATAACTCACTGTGTAGCAATAATCATTGCCTACGTTTTTTCTTACAGTATCTCTCTGGTCTTTGAAGTGAATTTTTGGTTATTGAAGTGAATTGTTGGTGAGTCATGGCATACTGTAGCCTAATTAGTGTAAATTATATATAATTATACTCATTGTGTTGCCTATACTTTGCTACAATTTCCTGTGTATTATTATTGTAGTGATCACTGTGTAGCAATAATCATTGCCTACGTTTTTTCTTACAGTATCTCTCTGGTCTTTGAAGTGAATTTTTGGTTAT
>JAYJLX010013339.1:0-42558 GCA_036873525.1 Chalinula nematifera | reverse complement strand
TCGGTTACTATGGACCACGCCCCTCGTGTTTTATAACCACGTAATTCACTCGTAAGTGTTCAATAACTATTACTTAATGTTTTAATGTACATTATTAGTTGGTTGGATCCCCTGTTGTGTCGTGGAGTTAAACACACCCTTCACCATGATGACCTCTATGTCTGTCCACCTGAAGCAGATACTAAACATTTACTGACTCAGTTCAACAGGTACAGTATATCAAATACTCAATGACTATAATTATTACAGTAGTATTGTGAGTTACGATTATTTTTTCATATTTTCTATTGAAAGATATTGGAAAGCAGAGTTTATTAATCATTCTAGAAATAGTAAAGCATCGTTAACTGTCACGTTGCTCAAATGTCTGTGGTTGCGATTTATTATCGGCTGTCTACCCAACATAATAGAGGTATGTACATGTGTGTAATACAGATGTACAGTATAAAGATCAATTTGTTGTAATTACTTATAATTATCATTTCTTTGTTCTTCTGAAGAATCTCTTTGTGTTAGGAGCAGTGTTCTTTCTGGGAGTCATTTCGGAGTACTTCAGTTCCGACTGTTCATCACATTCTACCACTGCTGTATATCTTAGTGCACTGGGTCTCACCCTCACTACTTTGTGTCAAGTACTGTTTGGTGCAGTAGGTTATTTCAATGGCCATAAATCATCGATGTTCCTTCGTATTATCTGTACTGCAGCTATCTATCAGAAGGTACGTATGTAAGACCCACTCTTTCCTGTGTTCACTCTTACATCCATGCATTCACCCTTCATTGTAACCTTGATTATTGTCTTTGCACTGAACTGATAGTCTTGAATCCAGACCATCTCCATTGCCATGCTAAATGAAAGGTTTGCCCAATTTTAAGCATTATATTAAGGTATATTGTAATATTGTGTGACATACGTAAAGTGCTGTAAGCAACATGATCTGATCTGTTCAGAAATTATACTGTTTTTGTGTGTGATTTTTTTTAAGTGCAGTGGCATGTAGTCAGTATGCTCTGACCTTGAAATAATCTCAGTTGCCTGAGGAAGTAGGAGCTGCCAAGCCCTGCTGTTCTATCACTTTAAGATATTATAGATTAATTTTGAAGAAACAAGCCAAACTCTGAAGTATAAATTATGCTTATATTTATAGTATACAATAATACAGGACAAGAAAAGGAAAACAGTTAGCCATTTTACTCGGAGCATCAAAACCTTTTCATGGTGCAAGAAGTTTTGCTTTAATGCATTATTACATGGTATTTATATACGCATGTATAATATTAAGCTATCAATTTCTTGTTGGTTTAGGGTTTTGGCTGTTTCTTTTATGAAAAAAAAATCTTATCTTTTTGGTCACGTAGCTTCATTTTAAAGCGAACTCCAGATTAGTT
This sequence comes from Chalinula nematifera, assembly GCA_036873525.1. Lineage (NCBI taxonomy): Eukaryota > Metazoa > Porifera > Demospongiae > Haplosclerida > Chalinidae > Chalinula > Chalinula nematifera. The sequence continues at coordinate 41,169 of JAYJLX010013339.1, read as the reverse complement.
TGATTGATATCGTTTTAGAATTGCTGAGTCAGCAAGTCCAAATACAGTAGATTGCGGTTGACTATAGCAAGGATGAGTTTTGATTAAGACTACCTTTCTCTTTTTCCCCCACACGCTATTTTTTTCCTCTTGTCTCCACACTGGCTGAGTCGGACTCTTTAACTTCTCATTAATGTGTTAAACTAGTTATAAACATATAATGTGTGCTTTGTATATTATACATGTAGGTACTTACTCTTGATCAAGCTACTGTTGGTAGACTCACTATTGGGCATATAGTGAACCTTGCCTCCAATGATGTGCACAGGTTTGACTTTGTGAGTTGTTAGGAATGCTAAAATTAATAATTATTAAATCAATTTTGCGTTACTTTGTGGGTGGTGGTTAGGGGGGGGGGGGTGGTGGGTGCAATGTGTTGCTAGTGTGAATTAGTTTTTTCAAAGTCTGTTCAGATTAACATTGTCTCTATTAAAAACTGCCTAATATAAAACATACTCAACCCATTAGCTATTAGTTAAACTTGCGTGGTTAAGAGTAGGGGAAAGTAAGCCAGGGATTCCAATGATATTTATACTCGATCATGCGCACATGTCAAAATTAATGTTGGTTTATTAAATTAACTTGAGGACAGTCTGAAACAATTCTTGTTTTAGTTTCTTGTATAAATACATGTACATACTTGTGTCCAACTGGCATTTATAATTGCGAAACATAATCATAAGCTCTTGTAGGGTTTATGGGCCTTGATCCTTCTATTGTACCCCGAATCTTATTCTTTAGTAAAATTAAATTTTGCCTTTCTTTACTTTTCATGCATTGCATCATGTATTAATGTACTTTTTTATCAATTTCCTCCATACAGGAGTTGCATGTACATGTTATACATGGGGTTCATGTTTATACAGTATGTGTCAAAAAAAAGTGGGCGCACTGCGCTGTAATTACTGAGTAGAGTACAGTAATTAAACAACAACAGTACCGTATAGTGCAAAATTTCTGTGGCACGAATTTTTCGTAGTTTGGCCATTTCCAGCAATTCATGGTTTTTAATTTCGTGGAATAGGCAAGTAGGCTAGTGTGATTTATACCATTGGATAGAGTGGAAAATACTCTTTCACGTAAGCTACATTGTTTATAGTGTAAGAGATTCTATAATAGCTGAAACGAATGATGAGCTCACCTTTTCGACAGTTTTCGTGACGATCGCGTTCGGTGATCTGTCTTTATTGAGTAATACTTGTAAAACTTGTATTACTTGTAACTAAAACTTGATATCTTACCTCTACCGACCTTCCTTGGTTGCCAAAGCAAGTTCTGTAAATTTATTTTACAGTTCGTAAGATCCTGCTCGAAAATTTACCATTGTGATTTCTTTACAAAGTGGGTGTGGCATTATGCAATTATGAAATAATCGTGTTTTTAATTTCGTTGTTGGTGTACTGACTAGTCTGGCAGACCAGCCTCTTTGCACAGAAAAGAGTCTGCATGGCCAACTTCAACACCACTTCTGGTGATCACAGTGCGTATAGAACGTTACAGTCAAATCCTGCCACATATAATTTGTCATAAAATCACCTGACGAATGGGTGTGGCAAACATAGATCAAACGAAAAAACATACGCGCAAGCGTAAACTTTCGCCATGTTTTCACTCATGTGTTGACCACATCAGTGTTGACCACGTCAGTGTTGTATGGTTTTAATCACGAGTTTGCACTGTGACTTCCTCATTCCACTATCACCAGAAGCAATGTTGAAGTTGGCCAGACTCTTTTCCGTGCAAAGAGGCTGGTCCACCAGACTAGTACTGACCACGAAAACCACGAAATTTACGTTCCACAGCTCACTTACTGCTTATGGTACTTTATTTAGCTGCTTTATTCAGCTGCTACAAGCCTAAAAATACAGCTGCTACATGCCTAAAATGACAGCTGCTGTTACATGTTACAGTACTTTGAGAGTAGTTTTGACAGTACTTTGTAGGGTAATTACAGTGTAGTGCGCCCACTTTTTTTTACTTTTTTGATACTGTGTAGTATGATTGTACTTTATGTAATGTCATTTATAGTAACTTTTCTTCAAATTGTTTTTTTTTTGTAGGTGTTATTGTATATTCAGCATCTAATACCTGGTCTTATCTTACTAATTGGAGCAGCAATCATTATATACTATGAGATAGGTGTGGTTGGTTTCATAGGTATTGCCATGGCAATAGGGCAGGTACCCATTCTTGTTTCACTGTCCAGGATTTTGTCCTATCTCAGGTTATTAATCACATGTAGGGTATATAGCTGGGATACAGTAGGATTATAACATAATAGGGTTTTTATTGTATGTATGGCTATTATGGCATCGGCTTTTGGAGTCGTTATTTGGTTTTGAGCACATCTATTCATGTACATGTACATGTATAATATCTGGTGTACATGTATCTATTAAAGTACTTTATACGTATTGTAATGGAGCTGATTTATGTGGAAATCGGCACTTCATTTATGATAAAGGGGGTCAAGGAAACTTAGTAATTAGGCCTGATCGAGGATTTTGTGCTTTCAATGTAACCCATACTATTCTGTTATGCTCTAATTAATGCCTTTTTTTTCTCTGTTGAGTCACTCATTGTGCTTGTGCATCCTTTATGACCATTGAATGGTGTGTGCAGGGAATATGGTATAATAGGTTATACTACATGTAGTTGCCTTTTGGCATTTCTTTATCTTCATGTTGCCTAATTCTTGGTGTAAACATAAATCATTGTATTTAAACAGGATTAACATAGATGAGAAACTCAAACTTATCCATTCTAGCTATTAGAGCTGTGTATATACCTATATTAGGTATTCAGGAATACCTATCAGTATTACATGGGCAGGTAGCTAGGTGTATCGGTGAAGAATTCTAAATACCTGATACCTAATATGGCAATTTTCGTCCCTTGAAACAAAGTGTTTTAGCTTTTTACACTAAAAAAAATCATTCTACATCAAATCTTGTTTGTCAACTTTAAAAAGGCTTTTAAGAGGTTTCATTGAGCATAAGTAACTATCGTATGCCTAGATGCATAATATTCAGGTATTCAGGTATATCAATAATATCCTATTTCATAGTATACTGGTTTTAATTTTCATGTCAAGTGCACAGCTCTATTAGTTATCAAAGTAGCGAAAGTACCGTTTTTCACTGATTAAACGCAGGGCTCAAATAAACGCCTCTGGTGTATAGCTTAATAAAGAATAAACGCCCGGGGCTTAAATAAACTCCAGAGCATGAAAATAATTCGGGTGGTCACGCCCCTTTGTACTACTGTGCACCGTGTAAAGGAGTGATAATGGCAATCAATCTGGAGAAGAATTCGATACTATAGAAGAATAAATGCCAGGCTCAAACAAATGCCTTTCTCAAATAAATGCCTGGGTTGGAGGGCCTCTGTAAATATGAATGCTGGGGCGTTTAATCAGTGAATGGTACATGTATGTACACTGATTATTTTGGAACTGTGCTTTTTAATATTTTTTGCAATCCTGTTACGCTCAAATTATGCTTGGTGTATAATCCTCAGTCCTAGATATATTACCGTATAGCGGGTTTCTTTCGTGAGGCTGAAGTTTCGTTTTCCATGCTCAAAACGGCTTTTATGAGGTCAAACATTTGTTCTGAACGTGTTAATAAGCTACCATGCTTACATGTACATTGTATATAAACTAGAGCTTTATTTGGATAACGAAAGTTTAGCCTCACGAAACAAACCCATTATACGGCAATAATCCTTTATACTGACAGTCTGTACCCTTGTGTATACCCTGGTATGTGTTAAGAATTTATTTGTATATGTGTTCATAAGTACAAGTACAAGTACATACATTGATTGCCTTTTTGTGGGGAAGGAAAACTTATGCTCCTATAAATAGAATTAAGTAATATTGTTATAATTAGTTTACACTGTATCACTTCGTTAGACTTAAGGCTGCCAAAGTTACTGATGAACGGATTAAAGTAATGAATGAGGTCATCACCGGTATAAGAGTGATAAAGATGTACGGATGGGAGGATACCTTCCATCAACTGGTGTCCTCCATTAGACGGTCAGTAAGTGAGCAAGTTGGTGTATTTATGATAATCCGTAACAATGTATGAGTAAGGCTTATGTAAGGTAGTCTGTACTTATATGATTGACCATATATGGGTTTATTGTTGAAGTTTATCTGAACACATGAAATATTCCTGCACAGGCTATTTAACTATGAGTTTAGTGTACGTGGCTTCAACTTATACTGTACCATTGGGTGGTTTTTTTACTGGTATGAATTTTTGTGATTTAAATGCTTTGAGCTTGACATAAATTTGTTGTAATTTTACTTTTTATGAAATTGTTAGTAGTTGTATAATATGATTTTGTATTGGTTACATGGTATTACATGCTTTAAATTTTCACTATGGAAATTATTGTGCAAAACTTAAAATAGTATGATTTATACTACAGTATACCTAAAGATCATTAGAGCAACAGATTCGTCAGTCAATAATTGCTTTATCGTACTGCTTTGAGCTATGGCTTTTGTTGACCACAATTTTTCCTTGTTTTATATTTTTTAACTCCTAATTTGATACTAAGTTTGAGCAAGTGATGTTTTTTTCTTCCTCATTTAATCAGCTCCTTTATTCTTACAGACATTTTAGTCTTACAAACATTTTATTGAAGACAGCAAGGAGTGATGAGTGCTTGTGAGAGATTTGCGGATTGCTACTAGTTTATTTTTTAAGTGTATTACCTGGCAAATACATTCACTAATCACTATAATTGTATCATCTTCAGGAATGAAATGATGATAATCATGAAGAGCTTTGTAATAAGGGCAATCAATGCAGGGGCATACACTGCATTCGTACCCACAATGATGTTTGCTGTGTTCTCAGTATATGCTGGTCTAGGGGGCTGCATTACCCTGAGGAAGGTATTCGTAACGTTGGTTCTGCTGTCGATGGTCAGAAATATTTGTAACTATTTCATTGCTAACGCAGTAACTGACTCTGCTGAAGCAGTTGTAGCCATTAAACGAATTAAAGTGAGTCAATGTTGTCATTATCCACTTGTAAATAATATTCAGCGACTTTTTTTTTTGAAGAATTTTTTGCTACTGGGTGAATTGAAGTCGATAAAACGAGATATTCATAGTGAGTCCCTAATGTGCTATATTCTATGATTTGATTATTTTATTTCATCACATGTAAATGTAGCAGCTGATTCTCGTCCCTCCATTTCTGTTGACGGTGTATCATGTTCCTGGTTTGCTGACTCTACAACACTGCAGGACATCTCCTTCGCTGTAGACGAGGTACATACATGTAACTACATGTACATGTACATGTATACAGTCATTACATTTAATAATGCTTATTGTAGGATCATCCCCTAATGGCTATTGTAGGACCAGTTGGAGCAGGAAAGGTGACTTACATGTAGATTTGTTTTGATTGCTTTATATATTTCTAATAGGCTAGCAAATGTGCATGTCTTATTGCTCTTGAGTTATGTACATGTATACTAAATGTGATTGTGCATGAGAGACCACTTTTAACTTATGATGAGAACTTCAATCAACTGTATAACTACTCATTGGTAATTATGTGCTGAAATTATGGGTAGTTATGGCAGGTTAAATTTCTAACATATACATTTGTAATTATCAGCATCTATTGCTAATTATCGGCAAATACTGATTGAATTTATCAGTGTGGGTAGAGTCACTAGTGAGAGAATAGCAGATATTGTTTGTTTATGTTTTTTTTTTTGTTAATCGATTTTTAGATACTTGTTTTGTTTTATTTTATTTATTTATTTTTATTATTTTTTTTTTTCAGAACACTTACATTTATTTTATATTTACAGCATGTTAATGTACAATAATTAGTCCCTCTTTGTCTCCCTGTACAGTCTACTCTGTTACAGTGTCTCCTTGGTGAGCTGCCTTCCATCAGTGGTACTGTCAGTATGGAGGGCACTATAGCATATGCTGGACAAGAGCCCTGGATATTCTCAGATACAGTTAGAGGGAACATACTCTTTGGTCATCCGTACTACTCTGATTGGTACGGGACTGTAGTAGAGTTGTGTGCATTGGACAAGGTACAGTACATTGTAGTATACTATTAATGGGTACATGTATAGTGGAGTCTCTCAATAATGGACACTTTGATGCACTGGCTTTTGTCCCTTAAAGTAGATTATGTAAAACGCTCTATGTTGCAGAATATTAATTGTAATTATGTCCTCATACTATGAGCTAGTTACATGTTCAGTGTAGACTGATATCTCCTCTTGTGGGGTTGATGTGGCATGTACGTGTAAGTATAGAGCTTACTTATTAATTTTTCATTCATGCCAAGCCATCCGCCTATTAGTGGAATATCAATTAAATGCTTATTGTCTATTATTCTCCGTACAAGTTAGATAGTGCTGTTTGCATTATGATGAAAGAAATAAGTGATCCATGCATGCAATAATGTCCATCATACAGTAAAAGTACAATAATTGAAGAGTCTGTTACTGTAGTCACCTCTTACATACATCTATTATATGCTATATTCACATTATTAGGATATTAGTATACTACCAGAGGGTGATCTGACACTTATAGGGGAGAGGGGTGTTACCCTTAGCGGAGGACAAAAGGCTAGAGTAGGTCTAGCACGTGCAGTGTATAGGAGAGCAGGTATTTATCTATTGGATGATCCACTCAGTGCTGTGGATGCAGCTGTCAGCAGACATATATTTGATAGGTTTGTTTATTGTATATTTTTAGTAAAACTATAGTTAATACACTATGGTGAAATTTAGTCTCGGGCTGATATGAATGAGAAACTTAAAATTGAAGCATAGTATATACATAATGTGCAACAGGGAACAGCAAGCATTTAAAATGCATTTCATTGTGAATGAAAAGATGTATTGTATTGCCACACGCAATAAGAATGAATCTATAAGCGCTTTACTTCGTATTTGCTGAACTGTAATTGCATTTGAAGTACATGCAATATTTATACATGTACATGTAAGTTAATTGCTCGTACAAAAACAGCTAGGTTATCAAATAATCAAGTATAATGCAACAAACAAGTACAATAAACAGCAACTTATCTGTCCAACGTTTCAACCAGATGCTCTGACCTTCTTTAGGGATAGAAAGTGACAAAACACGTGTGTGCACGGAATATATAAAGACAGCAATACGGGGACACTTGACTGTACAGACTTTATATTTCCTCGGGGGGCACTTGATTATACAGACTCCATGATATTCACTCTAGCTGTGGGGACTTGGTGGGATAGGACATGGCACTGTAGGTCCAGGGATACTTGACTATACGCACTCCATATTCCCTCTGGGGACACTGGACTGTACCAATTTCATATTCCCTTCGGAGACAGGTGACTGTATGGACTCCATCCCACTTGGTAGGATAGGCACTTCGGAGACACATCGCACTGTACATTTAGGTCTAGGGTCACTTGACTTTACGAACTCTATATTGCCTACGAGGACTCTTACTGTACGAACTCCATATTCTCTCCAAAGGCGGTGGACAGTACAGACTCTATATTCCCTTCGCGAGGACACTTGACTGTTCGGACTATGTAGACACAACTTTGGGGACACTTGATATACAGACTCCATCATATTCACTCCAAGGACACTTGGTGGGTTAGGCATGTTGAAAACACATTGTACTGTCCAAGGACACTTTACTTTACAGACTCTTTACTCCCTCCGGGGACATGACGTTTAGGACACCGCATTCTTTCCAGAGGCAATCGACTGTGCAGACTGCATATTCCCTCTGCAAAAACTTAACTGTTTGGACTCCATATTCCCTCTGGAGACTTTTGACAGACTCTGGCAACATGCACTTCCCTGTACAGATTCAATAGATACCACTCTGGGAACACTTGATTGTACAGATTCCGTCATTTTCACTTCGGGGAGACTTGGTGGGATACAGTGTAGGACATGGCACTGTAGGTGCAGGGATACTTGACTACATACTCCATATTCCCTCTGGGGACACTTGATTGTATGGACTCCATTGTGATATTTCTTGAACTTCATATTCCCTTCGTGTACAGTTGACTGTGTGGATTCCATCGTAGTCACGCTGGGGACTGTTGGTAGGATAGGTACTTTGGAGACACATTATGTGTACATGTAGGTCCAGGGTCACTTGACTTTACTTACACTATATTCCCCATGGAGACACTTATTGCACGGACTCCCTCTTCTCTCCGGGAACACTTAACATTACGGACTCCATCTTTCCTCCGGAGGCAGTGGTCAGTATGAACTCCATATTCTTTCCGCGGGGACACTTGAATCTTTGTAATGTATAAACATAACTTATGGGACACTTGATTATTTGGACTCCATCATATTCACTCCTAGAACACTTGGTTGGATAGGCATTTTGGAGACACATTGTGCTGTCCAAGGCACTTGACTTTACGGACTCTATATTTCCTCCGGGGACACTTGGCATTAAGGACGCCATATTCTTTCCAGAGGCACTCACTCAATGGTGCAGACTGCATTTTCCTGCCGCAGAAACGTATAATTATTTGGACTCCATTTCCGTTTGGAGACATTTGACTGTGCGACTCCAATTTTACTCTGGCGATACTTCGCTGTTCAGATTTTATGGACATCATTCTGGGGACAATCGATTGTACAGATTCCCATCATATTCACTTCGGAGAGACTTGGTGGCACTGTGGCACTGTAGGTCCAAGGATACTTGACTATACGGACTCATATTCCTTATGGGGACACTTGATTGTACAGACTCCATTGTGATGTTTCTTGAACTTCATATTCCTTCGTGGGCAGTTGACTGTACGGACTCCATCATAGTCACTCCTGGGACTACTAGTAGGATAGGTACTTTGGAGACACATTGTGTGTACATGTAGGTCCAGGGTCACTCACTTTTCTTTAGGGACTCTATATTCCCTATAAGGAAATTTGACTTCACTGACTCCATATTCCCCACGGGGCTCAGTACTTGCTGTACAGACTCCATATTCCCTCCGGGGACACTTGACATTATAGATTCCATATTCCCTTCAGCGGCAGTGGTCAGTACGAACTCCATATTCTTTCCATGGGGACACTTGACTGTTTGAACTCTATAGACACCACTCTGGGGACACTTTATTGTACAGACTCTATTTTTGTTCTGGTAACACTTCACTGCATGTACAGATTCTATAGACACATTCTGGGGACAGTTGACTGTACAGATTCCATCATATTCACTTCGGGGACACTTTAAGGGATAGGCAATTTTGGGACACATGGTACTGTAGGTGCACAAATACTTGATTGTACAGACTCCACATTCCCTCTGGGGACACTTGACTGTATACGCACTTCATATTTCTTAGGATATACTTGACTGTGTTGACTCCAAACTCCCTCTGGCCAGGACACTTGACTTAATATTTCGTCTTGGAGAAGTGACTGTACGGACTCCATAGACAGCACTCCAGGGACTTTTGTTTGCAACAGACTCCATCATATTCACTCCTGGAACACTTGGTTGGATAGGCACTTTGGGGACATGTCCACTGTAGGTCCTTGGACATTTGACTTTACAGACACCATATTCCCTTTGGAGGTACATGACTATACGGACTCCATCTTATTCTATTCGGGGCTGCTTGACTGTACAAACTCCATATTCTCTTTGGGGGCAATGATTGTGCTGAGTCCATCATATTCAGTTCAAGGATAGTGGGTGGGATGAGCACTTTGGGGACATATGGTGCAGTAGGTCCATGGATACTGGACTGTATAAACTCCATATTCCTTTTAACTGTACGGACTTCATATTCCCTCCAGAGGTACTTATTGTTCGGACCTTATGGACAATCCTCTGGAGACACATTCACTCTGGGGACACTTGACTGTACAGACTGTGTATTCACTTCAGGGACTCTTGGTATAACACTGCATTCATCTGCTAACCTGATATCAGTAATTTTGTTGGGATGTAATTTTGAGCAAGAAGGTATCATATAAGTGGTGCAATATCCTGTGGCATACAAAAGGATTTTTTCTTGCTTTCCATATAAGTTGGGACATTGGCCTTAGTAACTCCACACTCAAAGGCCACGGATTTGACCCAATTTAACAAGCTAACGATGAACCCTTTTTATTGCTTCCTATTATGCAAGTATTATTAAGAGAAATGTTTTTAGTTGATATATAATATTAAACCCCACATTGGAGGGTAGGACACCTCTGACACCAAAGTGTATTGCAGAACTTTTAGGTGTATGTTTAAATTCTATGTACTTTAGCTACAATGGTGAATTTTACCAACAGTAGCATGGTGTTGTAGAGCATGCGTGGATGGAGTATCTCATCATCTTGTGGGAGGAGGCTTAGGTGATTGAGAGCTGAGAGGCACAAACAACTACTCATCAAAGAAGCCCTCAACTTAAATCTTGTGCCTGAAGAGGAACGATTAGACAGAAATACTGGCTTAGAGATCCCTAACTGCTGGAAGCTGATCCTAAAGAGACCACAATAACCACCATCATAATTATTAGTAATGTATTGCATCATAATTACGTCATCATCATCTCATCATACACCATCATATATTGTGTCATCAAATATATTCCGTGCTCATTCTGGAGAAGGCCAGAGCATTGGGTTTAAATGTCAGACAGATAAATTGCTGTTTATTGCACTTGTTTGTTGTATTATAGTTGACAATTTGATAACCTGTTCTTGTAAGAGCAACTTATAAACATTATATGTCAACTAAAAATGTTTCTCTTAGTAAGTACATATAATATTACGAAGAAACTGTTAAATATTATATTTTGTTTGTTTGTTTTACAGATGTATTAAGGGATATCTAACAAAGTGTTCAGTTGTTGTTCTAGTAACACATCAGCTACAATATGTCCACCAGTGTGACTCTGTACTGGTACTAAATCAGGTTACTATACAGTAGTATATACTGGTAGGGTAGTTGTACGAAACTCAATTTGTGTGTAATTTAGATTAACAGGTTTGCCTCGTAGGAGGTACTATTATACCGCTGTGCATGTATTTTATACCATGGTAAAGCCACAAGATAAAAGGCACTAACATAAGCCCTTGAAACTGTCTTATTGCTTTAAGTACTAGTTAAGAATGCCTTGTAACCGGAACTTTTTACGTGATTCAATTGTTGTGAAGTAGAGCATGCACAATATGTAATCCAGGCTTAATAAGCATGCAGAATTGGAATTCAGTTTAGGTGAATAACCTAGTACATGTTGCAATACTTGTATGATACTCTTAATCAAGTATATGCTGTACAATTCTCCTCTCATTCTACTAGGGTCATGTGTGTGCTTATGGTGATCCCTGTATTATACTTAAGGAATCAACTGATGCTATTGAGCTACTTTATAATGAACCAGAAGGTGGGGATTTGATACCGATTGCTAGTGGACATTTAGTACCTAATGATAACAACACTGATGATAGTGTTGAACAGCCACTATCAGATCTTGTAACAATGAAAGTTCGTCATGACAACAGTATACAACAGGTATTTATTGTATAGTGTACATTAATTGGGTTTAAGTTTATGTACTAGGGCTGGGCAGTATACCGGTGATACAATAATACTGTGATGTTTTTGCAGGGCAATAATTATTCCATGAAAATATTGAGCTACCACGATAATCACAAAAAGATCGATTTTTACATGTGTGTTGAAAACTGCGCATGCGCGCGATGGGTTTGTTTACCTGGTAATGTGTGCAGAAGAATAGGGCAACTCCAAGCTCTAGTTCGATTGGATCTGTTGGTGATGAAACACTTGTGAAGAAGAAGAACATTTCAAGGCTCTGGTGACAGAGTAACAAAAGAAGACAAGAAATTATCCCGTCTGTTTGTACTGTTGCCGCTAAAGGAGGTAATACCACCAATTTATTCGCTCACATTTGTGACAATCATCCATCTGTTTATGCCACTATTAATTTGCCTTGCTCGAGTAAGGGAAAGGATAATAAACAGCTTACCATTAAAGACACCATTACTATGATCAGGAAGTACTTGCCATCATCTTCGCAGGCCCTTGCCCTCGATAAAGCTGTTGCATATCGTATTGTAAAGCATATGCTACCACGACATACCGTAGATAAGAAAGGTTTTCGTCATATGGTTGGAAAACTGAATCCTTGTTACAAATTACCGTTTAGAAGGCATTTTTCAGATATCGCGATACCAAAACTCTATTCTACTGTGAGAACCACCATCGTCCAGCCAAAATTACGTGAAGCTCAATATTTTTCTGCTACTACTGATTTATGGACAAGTACATCTACATTTCCTTTCATAACATTCACCCTTCATTTGATCGATGATGAATGATCATTTTGTTAATTTTGCTTGGAAACAGTAGAGTTAATGAGAGATCATACTGCTGAAAATGTAGCTGATTCCGTTACTGAGATCCTACAGAACTGGAACTTAGATCCTGCTAATTTAATTAATTGTGATTACAACTGATAACGGCAGTAATATGTTATGTGCCTTTCACACAGTGTTAGGTTATAGTGTCGTTTGAGTTGCTTTATTGGCCATAACTTGGATTTGGCTATAAAAAAAATCACTCTTTATCAGTAGAGTAGAATGTACTTTAAAAGATGTCATGCATTGGTAGCACTATTTCATTGTAGCTGGAAGAAAAATCGAGATTGGCTAGAAAAGCAACGACTACTACTCTTACCCAAACACAGCTTATTTCTGATGTAGTCACTCGTTGTGGATCTGCTTACTGTATGATTAACAGAATCCTTGAGCAGCAATAAGCAATCAGTGCTGAAATCCGTTCTCTTCTGGATAAAGCATCCTTTATTGATCCAAGGTTTCGAGAAAAGCACCTTTTGGTACTAACTTCTCAATCATTAATGGATGTTTGGAACTGACATCCGAGATAGAGGTAGAGAATATTCCCCATGACTCAGTTGAATTGCACCCAAGTAAACGCCGAAAGACGGGTAGTGGTCTTTCAGCAATTTTAATCAAGATCTCTGAACAATCAATTAGTTCCACCTCATCATCATCTTCACTAACTCCCAAAGGAAGAGTTGAGTCTGAGATAATGACTTACCCTAAACTGGAGTTATGATCAGCTGAAGTGTAGCCATGTTTACGGCTGTAAAAGCATGATCCAGTACTTAATCTACCTGCATGTGTATGTCCAGGTTCTAGGGTTAACGATTTACCTTGGTTTCACATGTTGTTCTAAACCACTGGCCACTGGAGTGGTGGCAATTAGAGTAAGCTCAATTCCCTCTCCTGTCGAAGCTATTTAAGAAGTATTTAGCTATCTATCATGGATAGCTATCTATCATGGATAACTATCTAAGCAGTATTTATCTGTTTGTGCAACAAGTGTACCATCTCAAAGGGTATTTAGTTGATCTGGATTTATCGTTAATGATTTTCGTTGCTCATTATCATCAGCGAATGTTGATAAACTGGTTCATGTACACTGTAATTTACCAGATAAATAAAAATAAAAGAACGTTTTTATTTTTCCTTTTTTTATGATGTACCTATGATAATCATGATTATTTCAATGATGAAAGTTTTGATAATTGAAATTAAAAATTCTCATAACCGCCCAGATTAAGATAGAGTATTGAACCCTCGTACCTCACCTTGATGACGTTTATCAATTAAAAAGCTCACGTTACTGTATAAATTGTAATGTAATAATACATGCGTCAATGAATGTCACAGCGGCTCGTAGACAATTAAGCTTGTATTTAGTTGCACGGTTGATTGAACATCGTTGTCAGCCACTGATAACATGTATTAGCAGCTGTCTCTGCTTGATCGAGGACTTAGTCTACCTGTGTACGTAAGATATGAGGCACTTTTTTACCTTCTAAAATTCTCAATTAGTGCAACTTCGACCAGCAGCATAAGTTATTTTTTTCTATATCACTTCAAAACCATGTACGATACAAAAGCCACATTTGATACATTTTAGTAACTTACCTAAGGACTCTGTAAAGTCCATAAGACAGAATCAAGACTACATCTAGAGTAGGCTGTAATAATCAGCCACCAACAATTTTCGGACGCTCGCCAATAACAGCTTGACAAATAGTTTTGCTTTTAGGTTCCTTCTTTATATGTGCTATGCGTTGTAATGCTAATGCTGGTATCAATCCATCACCCATGCACGTTTCCACTTCATGCCCGCCATGTTTGCATTCTGCATGATTCTACATGTAGTTTCCTTCCGCGTGTACGCGGAAATTATAGCATTATGATTATGATTAAATTTTAATAATAAAACAATAGGGAAAAAAAAAACCCATCAATAAAAAAACCCATATGCTCCTCATGCATGGGCAGCCATATGGCATGCATCACATACATATTCATCAGGAATAGGATCAAAATCAAGTCCAACACAATTAACGTGGAGCCAAGTATCACAATATCACATGCCACCATATTATCAGCACACTCTGGCATCCTACAGCGACAAAATAAATCAACCTGTAATGTGTTCATTGTCCCGATTACAACTTCAGTTTGACTCTTGGGAAATGGTTTCATGACACCATTACTTAAACAATTATACAGATGTATTCTCATTACACTTTGGTTGAACCAACCATTGCAGTGATTAATGCTTTTTTTGTCCTTTAGATAGCAAGACTCAACAGCATAAGCAATGGCATAAAGACCACAATCCAATACTCCACTTTGGTGCTCTACAGCTGTTTGTCTAACAGTCAAAACATTTCTGTTGCATTTATAAATTGAGGCTATCGGTAAAACCAGCTCATCCTCCCCTGGTAATGTCGAACTATCCATCAAAAGGACTTCATCATTTGCCAAGCTTACATATGCAATGCATATCCAATGATGAGCAGTGCCTGTACAAATATAGTGTCACAATTAAAAGGCCCATATATGTATAATCATAGCAGTGCATACCATAGTGTAAAATCTGAACTCCAAATTCACAACATCTTTGATCTCTTTAAAACTTAAATTAAAACCACATAGTGTACTCTGCAATCTGACAGTATTAGGAAACTGCTTTGACAATAAACGCTGACTAGCATTGATGATTGTGTCACTTAATTCTCCTCCTTGCAACAAAGTCTTTTTATCAGCAGAGTACAAACCGTACTCCCTAAGCCACCACTGATCAGAAGAATCATTGATATCTAGGACTTTGACATTCTTACCTTTGAAAACACGCCCTATAGTTATTAAAGTTAAATATTAAGTACACATAATCTATGCAGCATTAAATCACCTTTAGAAAGGGGTAACTGAGTAAAAGTGGGAGGATCATTAGTAGTTTTAACATTCTTACCCCTGGTGACACGCCCTATGTAGTTGTTAAAGTTAAATATTAAGTACATGTAATCTATACAGTATTAAATTACCGTTAGGAATGGGGAATCGATCATGAGTAGTAACCATAGGAGTATCATCAACGCTATCAGTAGTCTTAACATTCTTACCCCTGGTGACACGCCCTATGTAGTTATTAAAGTTAAATATTAAGTACACATAATCTACGCATTAAATCACCTTTAGGAACAGGAAGTAGAGCGGCAGAAATAAGAGGATCATTGTTATTTTCAATAGCTTTGACATTCTCATATTCCATATCCAAGCCAATAATTAGAAAAATTAAAAACAATAAGCATTTACAAACTACTAGCAATATAGTAAAGAAATAAACCTCTTAAACTTTTGGTTAACTGTAAGCTATGCCATACATGCATGTACCTGAAATATCAAGTTCCCATTGATCAGGTAAATACAATGTAGGTCTCTGTAGGAAAAAAAAATGTAATTCGAGTCGACCATTAACAAAACAGTATTAATAATTATTACCTGAATCATCTTCATTGAAGATGTCTGTAGAATCAATCTTGCTCGCTATATAAAATTAAAAAAATACCTATGCCACTAAGCCTACACTGAAGTAACATGTGTCCTGCGGCAGTACAGACTGGTCTCACAGATTTTTCTAACACTATGACTTAAACATTCACCTGTTGTCTGTTTTTGTTGTTTGGCCTTTTTACTTGCTTTCTATAATGAATGAGTAATTTTAAGCATGCTATTTTCATACCAATATAATTATAATACCTTCTCGTTGCTTCATTTTTGTAACCTTTTTAACTCCCTTTCAACCTGCTTTGCTTTTTTTGCTTCTTCCTTTTCCTTCTTTGCTTTTTCCTTCTCTTCCATCATTTCAATATTCTGCCTACTTGTACATTGTAAGTACCCTACCAAAGTTCTGAGACCCTTGTGGCTGCTTCTTTGTGATTTTTGGTGTAATAAGGAACTGGCCAAGACTACTTTTTTTAACAGTAAAAAGCAACTCGATTTCTGTAAGTCCAAATCAGATTGTGACTTTTCAACACAACTCTCTACTATGGATAGGCTAATCTTCGTTAACGATGTAGACCTTTCTGGATAATATTAACTGCCTTTGGGAGTGCTATGCAATTTCCTAAGATTCGTTTTACATGATGAAAGACTATAGAATGGAATGCATTCAGATTTAGGAGTAGTGCATTTGGAATCAACAGCCTGTTCAGGCAACTTAATTGCATGTCTATTAAATGGAAAAATTCCTGTCACTTTGAAACCTGATGTGATATTCTTTAATATCATTGCTTTGCACCATGTTTCAGCGTACAACAATGAAAAGTCATAGCGCGTTACTGTTCTACCAGGATTTTGGGATGAAAAATTATGAACGCTTTTCCTCCATTCCATTTTAAGAGGGGCAAAGGGCCCCTTATCCAAAGGTTGACAAAGATGAGTTGTATTAGGTGATAGAGTAAAAAGTATGACTTCTTCTTCAGCGGCAACTCTAATCATTTCAGGACTAAAATGTGATGCATGCCCATCCATTAAATCAATAGGCGACAAGAGGGAGCATATAGCAAAAAATGCTCACAAAAACATTTTTTAAAAAGCTCAGTATCCATCAAACCAGAGCTTGACAATCCATATACAGTTCCTGGTACCTCTCCTTTTGTAAGGCCTGAATTAAGCTTCTTTCGATCAGAAATAACATACTGCGGTAAGGCATAGCCTGCTGCACTAGTACATGCTAGCACTGTGATTTAACTTTTGGAATCCCCACTTACATAAGCTGGATTTTTAACTCCTTTCTCTGTTATGAGTTTCAAAGGTTTCCGATTTATCAGTAGGCCAGTTTCATCACAATTGAAAATTTTAGTTGGATTATCATAAAGATCGTAACTACATAGAGTCTCCTCCAACAAGTCATAATAACAGTTTATAGCCTCGGGGTCTTGAGCTAATGCTCGTGTAACTGAGAGAGGAACAGCAGTTTGAAGTGTTAAATAAGGGTGACGTTCTCGAAATCGCTCCCTGATACACTTACACCTTTTATCTTTTTAGAATCTATGATGTGCTGTACAATACTTAATATTTGCTGCCTGGTGTGAGAATATCCCAGAAACATGGTCATAAAGAGTTGACTCTGGATTGACTTGATTTGAGCCATGTATACCAACATGGCTGCCAATGTTTCCGCTTATTTCTGTATATTCGTTGGTCATGTGACTGATGAAAACGTCCTATAGTATCCACACTTAATCATTAGTTTGACTATGTAGGCTCTAGTATGGAAAGTGTGGTTGGAACAAAGGTTAGCAGCCTTAGTTCAGACACTAAGGTCCTAGGTTCGATCCCCGAACTAATGGTTTTTTTTTATTTTTTTCCCTGAACAATATTTAAATTTTTGGAGATTTTTTGGGCTGAAATTAATAGTATCCACGGATACTATTCGAGGAAAAACGGTAAACAAACAAGTATATACACAAAATATAACTTATCTGGAGAAATCTGCTATTGCCGAGCACGTGTGGAAAGAGCATCATCAAACGACACCGATCTGGAACGAGGTTGGCGAACAGGTGCATCCTGTCAGTCACACCCGCTTGGAGGGGGTTCGCAGCCCCTGGTGAATGGAGCAGACCAAGTGGTAGTACCTCGGAAATGGGCTAAAACCAGGCAAAAGGATGTTTAATGCTGACTCATATCTAGACTCTAACTACCCCTCCTGTAACACCACTATCCCGGCAAAAATGGACTTGCAACTTGCAAACAGTCTGAATGTATAATATGAGCTGGTTGCAAAAACTGATGAATTACAATGTATATTGACACGCAGACTGAACTTAAATGCTTGCTAACCAAGTAAACAATACAGAATTGAATATATGAGAGGAGAATAAAAGGTTTAGTTGCATAGTTGCTAACTCCTCTAAAGTAAATGAGATGGATGTATAAGTGACATGCTTCGGATTGCCTATTCTCTAGCATCTTGATTACGTTGTCTGGGACGCCTGTCCTTGCCACTGAGCTAGGTGGCTGCACAAATATGAAAACTGTGACCAGCAAAATTGGAGCTTGATAAGCCAGCAGCTAGTAAAATACTGCAAAGAATCTGCACCAACTGCTGTTGGGATAACACACAGGTGACTTAAGTCATGGGTCAGGCTTTTACAGCCGCAAACATGGCTACACTTTAGTTGATCATAAATCCAGTTTAAAACAACATTTCAAGCCTAAATAAGTTGCATGTAGTAGAACTAACCATTGCTAAAGATGCTAAACACTGAAACGCTGCAAAATTATAAAGACGAGCGAGATAAGCACGGTATTCGATCGATACTTTCCAAAACATTAGCGCAAAATCCGGTAGTGATCCCGTTATGCTTCAGCTCTGAAATTTGTATTAGCTGCGTCTTAACTCTAACTCTACTTGCTATCAAATTTCAGGAATGATTCTCTATAAGGTTTTGGAGAGATACGCAATTCGTGTACTTTTTTTCCTTCGTGTTGGACTACAAGTAAGTCAAGTACTCCGAGATTATATTTAGTTTCTTTCCTGAAATTTGATAGAAGTTAGATTACACCTTGAGGCACTTTTCTAACCTGGTACTGCCTCCAGTATCATAGTGGATCACTACTGGACTTTAGCTCGAAGAAGAAGCACTCTCCGCCATTACTGCTCACAATAAACAACTACGAAGATGACGTAAATTAATTGAAAAGGCTCACGTGACTGTATAGTTTGTATTGTAATAATACGTGCGTCAATTAACGTCACAGCGGCTTGTAAATAATTTAGCTTGTATTTAGCTGCACGGTTGATTGAACATCATTGTCTACTACTGATAACAAGTATTAGCAGCTGTCTTAGCCTGACCCAGGACTTAAGTTACCTGTGCTGGGATCCTTCACTCCAAACAATGGGCCCTGCACTACTGGTCTGATAGCCTGGGAAGTGACTAGAGCCTAAACTTGGCATACCCTGGAGGAGGTCTTGCCAAGATAGGTATACATGTAGACCCCTTCCCCAAAGGGACCATATTCCTTACTTTCCGTATCAGCAAGCAAAAGACGAATATGAGTCCACTGAAAGGTGGACAGCAATGAAGGAGCCCTTGAGGACTGGATGGCCTGAGGCCTGATTGGGCTAAGAATGCCACAAACATGGCTGCTTTGTGCTGTGAGACTGGAAGAGAGGGGATGTCAATGTTGGAGCAGAAGAGGGTGTATCTCCTTTTGGCAGAGGAATATAAACTGCGGGTAGAGGGAGCTAGTTAAACCATGCCAAAAATTCATTGAATCGAGGTGCTCCATTTGACTGAGCTGCATAAGAGTATGATACTATCTGACAACAACAACTACACTCACTAAATGAGGGTACAGAGGTACTAGACATACTTTTAGAGGTAATAGATATGCACTGGACATGGCTGAGGCGACTTGTGATTCTACTGCACTTTTGATAGTTGCTAGAATGGCCTCGATTGAGAGACTGCCTGAACTAATGTCTGTTCATGTTAACTATGACCTCAGTAAATTTCACCATGTATTAGAGAAACAGACAATAAGGTACTGACATCAATATAATTATATAATAGGCTCCATATCTCAAGCTACTTAACCAGGCTTTTCAGAGATTTACATGAAGCGAAAATGATCAAAGAACGTTAAAAATAGCTACAGTGAATACAGATAAGCTAAGCCAACTGATGTAGCAACATGACTGCATGCAGGTTATTTGGTGGACAGCAGCAAGCCAACCTGTACAACTTTTAGGGGAGGATTTTGGCATGAGTTGCAAGTTGCAACTCATTTTTGCATACCGTATTTCTTTGATTAAACGCCTCCCTTGAATAAACGCCCAGGTTTTAAATAAACGATCCATGAACTTCAGTGAATAGGAGATGTTATGATGGCAAAGTGGTCTACACCTGGGACTGATAAACACAAGGTTGCGAGTTCGAATCCCAGCAGGCTCCCGTTTTTTTTTTTCCTATTTTTAACCTGAGCGTGGGCGGAGGGTTATAGTAGTTGGTTTGTGTGTGTGTCTGTGTGTCTGTCTGTCTGTCTGTGTATTACTATGTAATCTCTGTGAATACTTGATGGTAGAACTTCACTCACACTCCAATGAAGACGCTTGATATCGATAATTCCACGATTTAAAGGATTTTTGAAAACATGGCAAAGATGAAGACGAAGACCTTCCAGTATTTTGATCGATAGTTATGCTGGTCGCCATTTTGTAGACCGCGCCCCTGAGCTGAGCACATGTTGTAATTTGTCGGTCACGCCTACTTCAATTTTATTTATTTTTGATCATGGCTTCATTGGATGCTTGGTTGGATGGCTGTGTTTAAAGTTTGCTCAAGGCCCTAGTCTTAGATGTTTCTTTGAAAGACCAACTTCTCATCATCTGCTTAAGTATTTTCTAGCAATTGGGAGTTTTTGAAGTGAAACTGGAGTTTAGCAAGACTGAGGACAACTATCTGGCCATGTGTCAAGTTAAGCTACTATGTAAAACTTGATAGTCTGCTCTACAAGTTTACTACATGCTTGTAAGTCCATTTGGTTATTTTTTAAGTGTAAACTGTGAAGAATTATTATTGAAGTATGTATATGTGCTGTGTTATTGTAAAGCGCTTGGTGTATGTGCCAGACTGTGAAGAATGTGTATGTGTTTCCTTGTGTGAAAAAGCTATTTTGTCAAATTTCATTTGTTTTAAATGAAGTAAATATACGTACATATCCGCGAGGGTTCAGCACTTTAGTGCTTTCATTATCAAAAGTAGTTAATTTTTAGCTCTCAAAAGCCTTTTTATGAAATAAACGCCCAGGCGTTTAATCGATCAGATACGGTATATTCATTTAAAGCAGAACTTGAAGCTGATTTCAATGGTGCAATTCTCAAATCAATCACTTTGAGTAATAAATTGATTTCGGGCGTAGCCACTATACCCTGACTCTCTAGTAGTAACGCTTGTTCTTAAAACACTTTGTTCCAACTAACCAAAAGCATGAAGTCATGTAACTATAAAGCACACACTAATTATCGAGAAAGCTACTCGGCTAAAAAAATAAATCATTACAGAAAACATGTTCGGACTTATTGTTCGTCAGACTGCACAATTATTCTGTGCAACAGACGATTTAACACTTTTTCATGCTCAAATTAAGAAGTTTATTGCAGATATATCCAAGTCTAGCTAGACCTACACGCTGGATAACATGGGTGGAGAAAACCACGCCCTGACCAGCTAATGATCTAGATCTAGGCTTATGTCTATTATGCTCACTATTTTAGGAATAATTCCATTTGGCAATTCTGTAGAAAGACTCCTAATATTCCTCAAGATCAGAACAATATGCTCACAAACTTGACCATTTATTCCAGTTACTTAATGACACTAAATATAACTTAATGTACTTTTTTGGGGGAAATTAATAATAAAAAGTTTTTCAAAAAATGTTTAAATTCAAAAAAAAATGTTTCATTCGGATTGTTTACGGTAGTTGTATTGCATCATAACTGAAGCCTCTATGTAATCTTGTAAAGCGTTATTCTGCTGGTCATTGAAAGTATATTGTTCAGAATAGAGAATACCCGTTCAGCTGTCCCCGAAGTTGGTTGAACCACCAGAGCCATTTTGGCTGCTGCTGCCCAAGCAGGTAATTCCTTTTCATGACCTTTCCACCACTCAACAACATCAATTGTCACATCAGAAACACCATCGGCTTTAGCCAAGTACGTGGCCAACTCTGCCTTCATATCAGGTACACTATTTCGAAGAAATTGAAAAGAATTTAAGCATTCAGTATCATCTGCTTTTGGTTTGAGCATGTTGAGTTTATATGGACAGAATAATTGAGCTGTTTTAAAAGCTGCAAAGGAATCTTTAAGAGATGATTGTAGTTGTTTTGCAAAATAGTCCAACCCTGGTTGTATACAACTGTTTGCATAGGCAATTAGTTGCTGCTGTTGTGACTCTGATATACCGCTTCAATATTAGGAATATTAGCTACTTCATGGAAGTAACGATAGCTTGAACCTTTTCGTAACACATGAATGCTAGTGGCCCATCCCCTTCTAAGTCATACCGTAAAACGGGAAATTTTCAGCTGTTGCAAAATCTCATGTTTTAAATATTCATGCTTGTTTAATTTCGTACAATGAGCTCAATTTGTACAGGCTCTATATTGTGTAAACAATTTTCATTGTTTTAATTTTCGTAGTCAGGAGGCACATACGAAATTAAAACCACAGTGAAAATTTCCCGTTTTACGGTATGTTGTTGTAACAAAAGGTTTGCCCCAATCAACAAGTGCAGCAAGCTCGAGCTTGAAAAGAACCATTTTTTGTGGATCCTGAAAAAATGAAAGTAGTTTAATCCTGGTAGCAGATCCTATATCAGGATTATTCTTTAAAAAAGGTTCGATGTCACCAAACAGAAGAAAGGCCTGATGCAGAATTTCCCATTTTGACCACCATCTAGTAGCACTATATGACAACATTGATTTACCAGTCTGCTCTTTCCACTTAAGCTTAGCCTTAGAGCTGTGAGAAAACAATGCGGTCCAAGCGGAAAAAAACTCTGAAATATGAGGCACTTTGAAATTGTCGCCAACACGATCCAGTGTGTGAGCAAAACAACCTACATCAAGGAGGTTAGGGTAAACAACCGGTAGCGTTCTCATTGCAACATTGTTAACTGATGCTCTGTCACGTATTGAAGCAATCAGCTGCTCTGGGTGAATGTTATAATTGACCGAAAGAACATGGATTAGGTCGTGGCCAGTTCTTCTCCTGTTAAACTTTTGGCAAGCATTTGAACACGTATGACACGTTGTTGGATTCTCCAAGCTTCTGATATGAACCGGGCAACAATGGTTAGTGCCTCACCCAATCTTGTTGTTCCATCAAAGATAATGCTCAACTTCTTATCCTTGATCAATGCTTTATTGGCTGTTTCTTCCTCCTTTAGCACAAACGGAATCAAGTCTAGCATGAATCGTTTGTCCATCAGGCGATATCCTGTTTCCTCTAACAACTCCTTAAAGTTATCCAACTTATTGAAAGGCACACCTGCTCTTAGAAACGTCCGTACAACTATTATTCGATAGATTTGCTGCGATTCAGGCAATGTTTCACCACGAGGATGAACTTCAGTATTGTACGTTCTCAGTGCTGTAGCAATATCTTGTTCCCTTGCCTCCTTCGATTGCAATTTAATCTTCCCTTCTAAATGTTTCTTACTAGCCACATGATTCTTTAATCTACTCTTTTTTAAACACAATCTTTCTCGACAGGCACGACAGAATAAGTTACCACAGGAAACAATGAAAGTTTCTCCCGGATAGTCCTTAATGCGTTGTTCTGGACGTACACCCTTGGGATCAGATGAACTGGCACTGCTTCCTCGACTTTGTCGTTTGCCACGTGGGGGATTAGTAGCAACTTTGCGTTTCCTTGCCAAGTCTGACGGCTGAGGAGCTCATAGCTTTTCCAAAATAGAAGGTTGAGCAGGTTCAGGAGTAGTTGAGAAGTCATCTGAGTCATAATCAGACACATCACTGTCATTTGTAAGTTCAATATCTGAACAGGTAGACAAACTAGCCATTTTAGAATTCATAAATTGAAATATTCCCGTATATTATCCGATTATTCTCGGGATTATGCTTATGCTTTGGGGTTCCTATTATGCTCAAAATTATTCCAGCATAATAGACGGGTCCCTATCTAGATCTAGGTTTGGCTATCAAAGCAAGCGAGTTCAGTAGTATATGTAAATTTCTGATGTTCAACACAAAAATTGAATAAGTGTATAGTATAGAAATGTGTATCTGTTCTCAATTATAGTGGCCGCAGAACACAAAATATGTTCTTTTAGCTTCTTCTAAGTCTAAACCTGCAAAGGAGCAATGATACCATTGTTGGCATTTATCACATTAGAGCCAATTGGTATCAGTTGAATTTCCACAACTACGTTCGATACAATTTATAGTCAAGAACATGAAGATAAATAACATTAATCATATCTCTCGAAGTATTACCATCATTTCTGGGACTTTTGTCTCTTGTACCATGACCTTTTGTCAGGAATATAGTAGATTTATTCAATTGACCAAAGAAAGGTATAGCATTAAATTCACCATTATTTCCTCCATTTGTCACAGTCTGCTTTCTGGTTACTCCAGCTCTGGTAACGCCAACTTTAGTACTCTGATCTACGTCTAATAAATTAACTAACTTATTCTACATGTGCATGTATAAAGTAATAGTTAATTTACCATTATTTCCATCATTTGTCGCAGTCTGCTTTTTGGTTACTCCAGTTTTGGGAACGCCAACTCTAGTACTCTGAGCTAATGAATGTATTATAAACTACACATTGGAACACCGTGTATATATATTACATGTAATTGATCAATATACACATTCATAACAGGTGTACACACATAATTACTTTGCATACCTTTAATTTGCTTATTTACTTCTTTTTCCTGCTTTTTCCTTAGCCTTTCAATTTTCTTTGCTTGTTGCTCCTGCTTTTCTAGTTTAGCCATTCTCTCTGCTCACGCTCTATTTTCTTTTGATTTTTATCGGCAATGCTTTTTCTTCTATCTTCCTCTTTCTTTGTGAGTAGAGCTAGATTTTCTGGAGCAGTAAGTACCCATGCTGATGTTTTAGGCTTTTTCTCAGAATTTCCAACTACTTTTGACGAAGTGCTTGAATAATTTAATGAAGAACAACGGTCATCTTGAGAGCCGGAATTGAAATTGGAAATTACTGTACAAGATCTGGAACTAGATTTACAACGATACGTGGCCAGCCATAGCTCATACCTATAAAATTAATATGATAACATAATCATTGTAAATTTCGTTTGAACTGAGGGCCAGTATTTTTATTTGACATGCCTGGGATCCACTTGATCGTACCCTTCCTCTTGACACCATTCAAATTTTCGTAACTCTTCTGTGAATGAAGGCTGTTCATCACAATGCATAGAAGATTCCTGAATACGAGTTGACAATAGGACATGGTCACGTGAAAAAGAATTTATTTTAGAAATATCATTGCTGTTGTCTAAAGAGTCACCGATACAAGTGGATGATCTAATTCGTCTTGGTAGAGGGCTAACAATTGACATATCACTATCGTGATCTTATGATGATGAAGGTGATGATTCGGGAATCCAAGATGTGGTGGCAGAGGACTGTAAAAAGGTATATATTTCAATGCGGTTTTCTGTCATAGTGATGATTTTACAGGAGATGGCTCTGGAAGGAGAGCCTTATGGTTGAATGGATAGATTCCTGTGTATCTAAACCCACTCCAAACATTCTTCATTAACATACCCTTGTACCAAGCCTGAGCAAAAAGTGGTGTAAAATCACGGCCAATGATGACTCTTCCAGAATTTTTAGTAAGAAACTCATGGCATTCCTGTCTCCAGTATTGTTTTAGTGGGCTAAAACAACCCTTATCAAGTGGTTGCGTTTTATGGGATGAGTGTGGAGGGAGACAAAAAACAATTATTTGCTCTTTTCCGGCAAGCTAAATTGTTGTAGGGTTGAAATGGGTAGAGTGCCCATCAAGTAACAGCAGGATTGGCCTGGATGGGGGCATGTATGGTAAGAAATGATGAGTGAACCACTTGTCAAATATATCAGAGTCCATCCATCCAGTTTTGCTCAAGCCATATATGGTTCCGGGAACTTCGCTCTTAGTAAATTCAGGTTGCAAAGTCTTTACAATCAAATATCACCATGGGGGGGGGAATGTGATGACCACCAGCACTGCAACAGGCAACTACTGTTATTTGAGATCTTTCACCACTAGAAGGGGCAACAGAATGCTTACTCCCTTTCTTGCACTCAACTCAGGGTGCATTTGGACAAAGGGGCATCCCCGTCTCATCCATGTTAAAGATTTGACGTGGGCGCTCAAGTAAATCATTTTTTACCAAAGTATCCTCCAGCAAGTCATAATGAGCTTAGAATTTGTCGATTAGCTCCAACTGCCCTAGTATGAGACATAGCTTCATCCTTCCTAACACCAAGTTGTGGATGCCTTTGCCTAAAGGCTGACCACCAACCATGAGAAACAGTAACATTAATTCCTTTTCTGTCTGTTACTTTTTGAATAATCTGTGAAATTTGCATTTTTGACCTAGAAAACCCAATTCTTGTGCATCCTTTGATGAAATCCACAAGTTCTTGTTCCTCGTCATCTGAAAGGTAACTAGATGGGCCACTTCTGCTTCCAAGCTTGACTCGCCCTGATATTCGGGCTTGCAAAAATGATTTAGGAAAGTTATACATCTCAGCCGCTCTTCTCACTGTAATGCCATTATTTGTAACAGCTAGATATGCTTGGAATATTTGATCCTCCTTCCATGACATGTACACAGTTGGACGATCTAATAAAAAGCACAGTTTATCAATGCTAAATGAAAGGCCAGCAGGACTAAATACCAATTACTTATGACCCCTCAGTCCTCCTAAGCCAATGTACTCATAGGCAGACATTGATAAGAGTTGGTAAAATGGCATGTATGAGCATAAATGGATTCAAGGCATTAATAATTAATGCCTCGCCTCCCTGAATATCACAGCACACATGCATGCTAGAAATGTGCAATTCTGAATACTCTGATCATGATAAGTTTTTTTGATTCTATGCATTCATACTTTAGGCCATGCTCTACAGCTTACACTAGCTTACTGCTCAGCTTACAGTAATAAACTAGGTCTATAACTACATGTTGTACTCGATGGTAATATTATAATAAACCAATTTCCCAAATACTCATACTAGTTTACCTTTTCGGGAATTTGAGGGAAATTATCTTCACACAGATCACTTTTGAAAACTCGGTATTTTAAATTGAGTGCAGAAGGACTTTGCTCGGCCATTTACAAACACGTAGCACATGGTGGCTGGTTTGGGTGTGGTTAACTCCACCCATGATCCAGCCAAGTGTACCACTATCTCGTCTTTATTCACAGCTTGACTGCAACCGTCCTGCACAATTTACAACTGCCAGAATAGTAATTCTAATCTCTATTTGCCATAAGCTTTGTGATTTGAGCACAAAAAAGTGATAAATAGTCTGTTGTACGGAATCATTGTGCAGTCTGTTGTATGGGATCATTGTGCAGTCCATCAAACGGTAAGTCCAAACATGTTTTCTGTAGGGGTTTATTTTTTTTAGCCAAGTAGCTTTCCCGATAATTTGTGTGCTTTATAGTTACATGACTTCGTGCTGCTGGTTAGTATGGAACAAAGTGTTTTACAAACAAGCATTTCTGCTAGTCAGCGTCCTGGTATAAGCCATGCCCGAAAATCAATTTATTACTCTAAATATTGCAAAATTATTATTAAAATTTAATTGGGACACCAAGTCATTGTGGAAATGTACAAAAAATGGCTTTGCTAGTAGTGATTTCACAAATGTGATTTCTTCATACCATATGCTTCATGTAGCTTCTGCAACATGACAGTAGTTGTGGTCTATCAGTAGTTAGTTGCAACTTCTTATATCTAAATATTTCATGTAAGCAATTACAGCACACCTCCTATTGCATTCCATAAAGGGACACTTTTGGCATTCCCCTAGCTCCTTGCTCTCTTTCATTTGGTGCACTTCACCTTTACAATTGAAACAAATTTGGGCAGCTTTGTTGAACTTGGTGACTTTTATTATTTTGTAATAATTTAATTTCTTCATTAACCCCAAGCCACTATCTTCACTTGTACTTTTGAGTACTGGTTATAGCTGCAGGCTGCTGTACTTCTACTACCTCGAATCGGTGCATTAGAGTAGTTAACATTAATTGACGTTCCTTGCAATACCTTAGCCACTGCATTCATTCCCAAGGATCATCATGCCAACATAACGCCCCCATAGTCACACAGATATGTTCCCTGTACTATCAGCTTCAGTAACAGTTTCATTCTGCACACTACCAGTAACATCCATACTTTTGTGCCTCACAACTTTACAATCATTGATGATAACTTTTTGCCAAGGTACTAAATCAGATATGTATTCGAGTGTTGTTTTTTTTTGAAGCAGACACTTCCATGATGGCTCCGTAGGCACTAGGTTTATCAGCAGTGAGCTGAGTCAATATAGGTGGTTCAACACAGATTCGGTTGTCAGAATACTAGTGCACTGTTGTTTCATTGATAACAATGATTTCTAACTCAGAAGCTCTGCTGCCATCAGATTCTTGCACATAACTACTTTCTTTAAGACAAATCTCATTTCTCCCTTGCCATTGGCAATCTTCCTTTTTTTTCAGCCCTTTCTTCATTCTGCTTAGTGGACTTCATTTCTCCAATTGAATTGAATTGTGGCTTCCTCTTGGGCAGTGCAATCCTAATACTGTAGTTATAACATGGGTGTGAGTGCTATATCAAATTTATACTGACCAAGCCTGAGGGCGCGGTCAGTATAAATTTGATCTAGCATGACACACCCATGTTATCAACAATTTTATACCGTGTGTTGAGTGGGCGTATTTTTGAACTACGCATGCGTTATAATGCTTAATGATAAACATATTGCTACTTCCTGTCACTAACTAAACCCACTATAGGTTTGCTTAGTTACTTAGTATATAAAATGACAAATTTTCTGAGTCTCTAGCTTCCCAGCTCGGGAAGGCGGGAGTGAGTAATCACACCCGCTATGGTCTATAATGCAACACTTTGCATAGAAGACCCATTTTAACCCCCAGGGTCCCTACCCTTACCCGTTCGGTCTCGGGTCTCTTTAAAGAGACCACGAAACGTGGTATATCTGGGATATAGCCCTGGTAGCTCTTTTCTCTACTCTTTAGCATGGGAAAGAGCAGTGCTATAAATTTGATGTAGCACTGTGGTTTTAGTGGTATGTGCTGCTATGTGATATAACCACATTTGCTGCACTGTCGGCGCCTTTGATACGCCCACTAAACATGGTATACATGTATATATAATTATATGCGTGACCACTAGAGTTCAGCAATTTAGTATTATTCTATTATTTTTCTTATTGCAGCAGCAACAGATGCCTCAGGAGGACCGTGTTACTGGTACTGTGTCTTACAAAACTTACTATAACTATTTCAAAGCTGGTGGAGGGAACTTCATGATCTTCATGCTATTTACCATTTACCTTATATATTCTTGCAGAGGTAAAGTAATTAATTTAGTTGTACTTGAATCCGTTAATTTTTATATTCATTGTGTGTATAGGTATCGGTTGTTATAGCTGATGGATGGCTAGCCAACTGGTTAGAATATGTAACATACAGTAATGTAATAGTTCTTGGTGTACTGTAATGTCCACTTTATGTACTACATGTAGTTCCCAATGTTCGTATTCAATTTTTTTTTACTTCTGAATTAATTTTGGCTTAAGAATGGTAAAGACCCAGCACAGCTAGAGTGGTTATACATGTATGAAGAGGAAAATCAACCATATTACTAACTGTGTGTTCACTGGCGTAGTTTCCTAACAAAAACAATAAATTTTGCATATATTAAATTGACTGAGCGTAAATAACTGCATGAGCTTATCACATCAACAGCAACACTGACCAATATAACACTTGTCATGTAAGACGACTCACATTAATGGACACTTTCAAGTGTGAACTGCGGAATATATACTACTTCTCTATAGTAATAAACACATCTGTAATGTACACTCAGTGCATAAATGTACATGTACATGAATTCCTTTTTATAATAATAGATTTAAAATCCCCACATACAATACAAAACAACCTTGCATTTTTGGACATGTATATTCTGTATTTTGAACCTTTTGTAGCTTTAATAATAGGAGTAATACTGGTTGCTTCCCTTCTTGCAAGTACAGGTTCTTCTTCTTTAAACACATTCACAGTGAAATACCAGTATTAGACAATTGATGTACACAGTATAGCATTTAGTAACATTGCATGTGTACGATGCAAGGTATAACTTGGTCGGCTTCAAGATTCAGCGTAATCCATTTTGTCAGAGATGTCTTTCAATTCTGGGTTTATTTTATGAAATAATGTTAGTGCGGTTAGCAGTTGCATCCTATGAAACTAGGCCAACTGGACACTGTTGATATGAGACCCCCCTTTTGAAATATTGTACATGTACATGTAATTGGGTGATTTATTTGGGTGA
Organism: Chalinula nematifera; assembly: GCA_036873525.1. NCBI lineage: Eukaryota > Metazoa > Porifera > Demospongiae > Haplosclerida > Chalinidae > Chalinula > Chalinula nematifera. Next base: position 10,573 of record JAYJLX010013339.1, on the reverse strand, counting down.
GTTTGAGAGAACCCCAAACTGGTTGATTATGATCTTAATTGGTATATGATTGTTTATTATATTATTGAATTATTAATTTTTTATAACTTTACTAAAAGAATATTCATGAAAATTATAGTAATAATTATTATTGCTCCTGTATGGTTCCAGTTGTTGACTGAGAAACTAGAACTAGGGGAGTCGAGGGGAGTACATGTGGGAGTGCAAAACTCTAAAATTAGTAGAATATGCAACCTATTGTTATGAAAATGACAAAGTATATATGCAGCAGAGCACTCCTCTCCAAGTTTTGGAGTGAACTGGTAAATTCTAGGTGCTACAAACACGCCTGGCTCCCTCCTAGATCTAACACTGATGAATATAACATGCCGTCGAGCAAACAAAACAGCCGATAAGCGTTAACTTCGAGTTCAGACAAAAAGAGCTGCTTTTGACAATTGAAGATCCAGTAAAAGGCTCAAAGGTCAAAAAAAATTGTGACCAGCAAAGAAAAGCCGAGGAACTGAACTCCTGAGCAAAGACAGCAGTTAAAGGCTTAAAGTACTGTAGATGGGTTTCCATCATAGGCTTGAAGCTAAGATAACTGAAATGATCAAAGAAAAAGAGCGTGAGGAAACTCCAGATGAAAGACAAGAAAGATTCAACATAGAAAAAACTGTGATACACTACAACCAGCCAGTCTATTCGAAGGGTTCCGTGATCATCGTTGTCTACTCTACTTTTTACTTGAATGTCACTGTTATACTGATTACCCAGCCAGTCAGCATCCACCCTTTTCAACATTTTTTCCCTCAATCTATACATAATGAATAAACAATTACAATACAACTAAATGTTCATGAAAGCTCTCCCTAAGAATGTTTGCATTCATTTAGTATACATGTATAATAATTGTAATTGACTAGCCCTTGTATGTACTGGCTGTTAGTTTATGGTTCATTATTGATGTGATATTTTTGTGTAGGGCTAATGAAGGCAAATACTGTATGGAATTGTCATCATGCTCCCTCAATAGTTCAGTTACTGATGATAATGATACTGACATGAGTACAGTGGTATTAATGGATGTTGGTAGTCGTATCGGAGTATATGGGGCATTAGTGTTCATGGTGTGGGTACTGTGTGTGGCAAGGACTGTACTACTCTATGTTATTCTACTAAGATCAGCCACACTATTACATAATAAGATGTTCATATCAGTACTGAAGACTCCTGTTCTATTCTTTGATACTAATCCAGTCGGTATGTTACTAGTGTGTATTTGCATGAAGCCATCTATAATGCTCTAATATGTATGTAGCCGTTTCATTGTAATATTGTTTTATTTTTGTAAAGGACGAATATTGAATCGTTTTTCCAAGGATATAGGTTTTCTGGACGATCAACTAATTTACATAATTAGCGAGTTCCTTCTGGTATGCTGTATGTTTGTTTGATTAGGTATTATAATTATTGTTTGGTTTGTAGTTCATATCTCGTTTCACTCTAATTGTTGTGACTGCATCGATTGCTGTATATTACATGATTGCCATAACCATCATTATTGTCATTGTGCTGTATATACTACGCTGGTTTGTGCTCAAAACGTCTCGTGATGTTACACGACTTGAATCATTAGGTATGTGTATTTTTACTGATTTGTTGGCTAGTTTATAAGGTTTTGGTGGATTTACACTGAAGTATGTTCACATTGAGTTGAGGATTTGCTCATTAGATATTCATCTGAGATTCATTAATTATATCTATGCACCACCCACACACTTCTATTTGAATCATTATTACATGCATTGTGCATTAAATGTCATATTAGTTTCGACATTCATTGTAAATCCTTATCTCAACATGAACAAACTTTAGCAAGCATATCTTACAGTGTATATACGTAATTTCTTATAGATTTTATGTTTTTAAATCCAACCCTTACAACTTTGTACAGGTTACTACAATTTTCTCTAAATTTCACTGAAAGGGACTATACACAGTGTTTAGCACATTACTATTTTTGTCTCAATCTAGATACAGTAGTATATATTTCCTTATATATCATTGTATTATAGCTCGTAGTCCACTGTATTCCCATATATCAATGACTCTACAAGGATTACCTACTATTAGAGCATATGGCAAGGAAAAGGATCTGATGGACACATTCTGTGTATACCAAAACAACCACACTCAGGCCTCGTATCTGTATCTTGTATTAATTAGGTTTGCTGATTATTGCTATACTGTATATACATGTACAGTACAGTGTACATTGATTAGTGTATTGTTATAATATTAGATGGTTAGGAATGCGTGTGGACATCATCTGTGTGGCTTTCATAACTTTCATTGCATTCATTGCAATACCATTAGCAGATGGTGAGTTACTTGCATACTAGTACAGTGTATGCTATACTACTTCAAAAGTTTTTCATTTATAGTATTGTCCTATACAGTACATGTATGTAGCCCATGTTACAATCAATTCACGTTGAGTTGAGAATTTCCTCATTAAATATTCGTTTGAGATTCAGTAAGTAAGGCTACACACCGCCCACGCACTTTTGTACTTACTACATTGCGCAGTAATTGCCTATGAATGCTAATGAGCAAATCCTGAACTCATTGTGAATGCACTTCAGTTGAAATTGAAAGAAAAGATGCTGTTTGTGCTAATTTTCCATTGTCATCAATTGCATAATTTACATGTGTTATTTTCTTGTAGTAAGTGCTTTTCTTGTTCCTCCTGGCAATAAGCATTTCTCTTTCAATATTTCGCCCAAAACGAAAACTTTTTTTGAATATAGCAACACACTATTCAGTACTGTATAGCTAATTACTATACAAAGCACATTTTAATACCGTTTGTGGAAATTTTCTTGTGTGTTTCTTGTAGTTCTAAATCCTGGTTTTGTGGGTCTGGTCTTAGCTTATTCCATCACTCTTATTATTGAGTTGCAATATTGCATTAGAAGGAGTGCAGAAGTGGAAAGTTTGGTATGTACCTGTGTAAATTTTTGTGATATTCTACCATGCACGTCCTAAACTCATTAATTTTTTTCTTGCTCAAAGTATGTTATTATTTGTCTATAGTAAATGACATTTATGAACAATTACACGATTACATGTATACGTAATCTATTTGTGACTCTCTGTTGTGCACACGGCTTGTACAATGGAAATCCTGCACTTTTACATATTATACAACAAAATCTGTAGAATTTTTAAGTGAACTTTTTTGGCATGTAAGCGCCAGTTTCCCTCCTGTTTTGAACTTTCGATGCCCCCTTACCATAATTCACTTCTACTTTATCAATTACTCACAGATGGTGTCAGCAGAGAGAGTTATTGATTATGGCCGTACCTTACAGCCTGAGGAAGGATTAGAGTCATGTATTGATCCACCCAATGGTTGGCCTGATAGAGGACATATTGAAATCACTGATCTGAGTTATAAACACTCCAGTAATGGACCTTTTGTGCTGAACAATATCAACTGTACCATATATTCAGGAGAAAAGGTACTTGTACATAATGTAATTATGCTAATAGACTAGCTACTTTTAGTCTAGTGAATAGGCAAAACACATGTATGTGCTTTAAGCCTGTTACTAAGCCTCCACAAACTTTAGTGTTTTTTACAAGCTTTATAATTGATTAGCTGACGATTTCCGTCATAACAACTCTTGATTTAAAATTAATTATTACTGGCTAAACAATCAGGGTGCATTAATATTACCATTTATCAGTGTACCGTAATTCCTCTAAAAATTCATCCTATTAAATTTTTGACAAGTAATTTTAAAACAAATATTTAGAGGTAAAAATGAAGAATTCTAGCTGCATGTGACTATTTTTGACGAAATTAGAGGCTTTTATAAAAGAGCGGGGAAGTAACAGAATTAAAAAGTTACCTGGCTGTTGTAGTTTTTCTGGGTTTCTTTCTCACGAAGCAAAAATCAAAAGGTACAGCAGCAATAATTTTAAAACGAAATTTTAGAGTGCTTCTGAAGACATTTTCAGCCAAATAATTATTTAATTTCGAAATTAGAGGCACGAATTTTTAGAGGAAATACGGTATTCACTAAAATAGTTATTATTTATTTTTACTGCTGTGTTTAACTGTACATAGGTTGGTATAGTTGGTCGAACAGGTGCTGGTAAATCATCACTGATTGCTGCGTTCTTCAGATTAGCCCAACCGAGTGGTAGTATTATAATCGATGGCATCGAATGCTTGAATATTCAGTTACAGTGCCTCAGATCCAGTATATCAATAATACCACAGGACCCTGTATTATTCAGTGGGAGTGTCAGGTATAATTTAGACCCATTTGATCAATATGAGGACACTGATATATGGACAGCATTGAAACAGGTATTATAATACTATATACTGACACGTCTGTATTACTATACCCAATATATGTATTACAGGTTCAGTTGGGTAGTGTTGTAAAGGGAGGATTAGAGTCTGAAGTTACTGAAGGAGGGAATAACTTTAGTGTTGGGGAAAGACAGCTGTTTTGTCTTGCTAGAGCTTTACTCAGACACAACAAGATCCTAATGCTGGATGAAGCCACTGCTAATGTTGATTTAAAGTATTTATCTCCAAATGTGTACTGTACGCAGGATCTTTTATAGCAATATCGTTTTCCAGGACAGATTCAATTATTCAGGAAGTCATTAAAGAGCATTTCAATGAGTGTACAGTGTTAACTATTGCTCATAGACTGGATACAGTCATGAATGCTGATAAAATAATGGTGAGGAGTGGATAATATACATGTATGTATTATATCAATTTGTCTGCCAGTGCTCTGAGCCAGTCAGTGATTGTATGTGTATGTTATGTGTAGGTGTTAGAGTGTGGTGCTATAGTAGAGTATGGTGAACCCTATCGATCAATGAATAATCCTGATTCACTATTGTGTGTGTATGTTATGTGTAGGTGTTAGAGTGTGGTGCTATAGTAGAGTATGGTGAACCCTATCAATTAATGAATAATCCTGATTCACTATTGTCTGTGTATGTTATGTGTAGGTGTTAGAGTGTGGTGCTATAGTAGAGTATGGTGAACCCTATCAATTAATGAATAATCCTGATTCACATTTGTTGAAACAAGTGGAAAAAACAGGAGAAGTTAATGTGGATAGATTGAAGAAAATGGCAGCAGCTAATACTTGATCTGACTTAGTTGGCTGTAGTTGAGATGTAACTTAATTGAATTAACCACTCAAACTTTATTAATTTTTTTTTATTACAAATCACTGTTATTATTATTAAAGTATTATTATTAATAACATAATAGGTAAAATGTGTGTTCCATACTTATGTGATGCACGGGCCGGGCGGTAGTATGTTACGTATTACAGCTGCAGGAGCTCATGGAATCAATCAGGGTTGAATTTACAATTTTGAGTATGTTGAACTATATCTCCTCTTTACTTCACTACCGTAGCTAGCTTAATTTAGTTGATAATTAATTTAGTTGATAATTATTAATAAATTTTTGTAGACCAACGTCGTCAAAAGCAAACATTAATTAATTCTGTTTGGCTCATTATCCATTGTCAGTGTAGTAAATAAGAATAATACCAGGCTATAGCTGGTTTAATTCACGAGATTATAGTAGCTGTGATGTCGCTCAAAGCAGCAATCTTTTTCCAGCTCCTCACGATTATACCTATGTTTTTATCCAGTGACGTCTTAGTGAGACACATCTCGGTCAATACGGATGCCGAGTTACAGCAATACCTATGCTACAGTGGATCGGGTTGGAGGCAACCATTGGCTGATGAGGGAACGGTACTTCTGTTGAAGCAAAAAAAGTTTTATCTCAACTCTTCAAGTGAGTTTTGTATTGTACGTAATTTCACAAATTTAACGGTTAAAAGCGACTTTGATTCAACGACAATAGCGTGTTCTAGGCCAGCTAGATTCACAATAGTGAACGGTTGTGGTTTAGCATTTATGAACGGTGTGGGACTCAACTTGGAAGGTATTGAGTTTATTTCATTTGGTTCAGCCACGGATGGTTCGATAATGCAAGGGCATAACTCAACTGCCCTGCCAGCATATTTCGGGACAAATCAAACTGCTTCGATCATTTTCAGCAATGTCACTTCATTGAACGTAACGAGTATGAGTGTAACCCATTTCTATGGATTTGGTGTAATATTTGTTAACTGTTTTGGGAAAACATTGCTCACTAACATCGTCATTAGTTCATCACTGAGTCAAACAGTGTGTGACGCAGCCATAATACATACCCTAACACATGACAACTACACATGCTTCGGCTCAGGTCTGCTTGTTTATTATCATGACGTAAATGACAGCAATAGTTACAGAGAACCCGCAGAAACGATGTTTACGCTGATAAAATCTTCCTTTGAAAACAGTATTTATAAGGACACCCACAGTATCTGCATCACCAATGTTTTTCAATTTCAGAAAGACAGGGTGCCTATAGTAGCAGGAGCTGGCATAACTGTGTATACCACTCAGTCTAAGTATCGTGTAACCATTGAGTTTGATGGACTACAAATTGTTGGTAACGATGGCGCTATATCAGGTGGGATAGCGACTATTTTTATTAATACACCATTTTACAGCAGCCTGACTATTCGAAACACTCAACTAAAGAACAGCAACAATTCATGGTTTTCGTGTTTTGGAGAGTCTATGCTGATGTATGTACATTTCACTGATCCTTTTCTAAAGCACACTAGAGCTAGAACCATAGCCATGGAACATTTCAACGATATCTGGACACCATTATCGGTTATTAATACCAATATCACAGACAACATTGGTACTAATCGGAGCTCAAGTGTGTATTTAGGCATTCGATCACAATCTCTGTATGAAGTACAATCATTATTTGACAGTGTGTTGTTCACTAACAACCAGGGTTTTTTCCCTGGTATTTGTATGTACGCGGAGACCATATACGAGCCAATGATGAAGACCACTCCCAGACTGCTTCAGCTTTATTTAAAGAATATCAACTCAACGCGGAATTCCCAGGTTGAAGAAGGAAGTGCTGTTCTACTAAGCAATTCCAGTCAGTTTGTATTTTATCGTATTGGTCGTGTTCTAGTTGAAGGTGAATACCCATACAGCAGCTCATTTGTTAATAACCTCGGATCAGTGCTCGATGCTTTTAACTCTGAGATCTACCTGAAAGGATCGGTAGAGTTTATTAACAACAGTGCTGCTATGGGAGCAGCAATATTGTTACGTAGTGGTTCATTCCTCACCATTGGAGAGAATTCTACTATAACATTTCATGGAAACATTGCGTATCAAAATGGTGGAGCAATATATTCATCTGAAAAAGGAATGGAAGATTTTAATTATTATTGTCTACTGCAAATTGATGCTAAGGGAAGGAATATATCCGAGTCAAATATACACATTGATATAAAGAACAACAGTGCCAGAGGGTCTGGACATTTTGCCTATTTGTCTCCATTGTTTCATTGTTTTCAGGCCCGATTTCATGTTTACCCTCGTGCTTTATCTTCATTTTACAGTACTTTGTTTGGCGTAACAGAAGAAGACCTTCACAGTGAAATAGGAACTGATCCAGGCAGGATACACGTCTGTTGTCATTCTACAACAGATGGCATGTACCATCCGAAGTGTAACGAAAGCCATGTTTTGTATGAAGTATTTCCCGGAGATGACATTGTTGTGCACCTGGTAGCATATGATGACCTCAACAACATGGTCACTTCACAAGTGAACGCCAGTGTGAGTATTGTTGGTGAATCGAACTATATTCCCTATCACTCTGTCAGTATTAGACAGTCACAAGTTATTAAATTCATTGTCACAAAACACTGTACACCCATGAGATACACAATTTACTCTAGTGAAATACCGAGGGAACTGGCTCAGTTGAATTTCGCAGTTTCCAGTCATCAACCTAAGAGTTCTGTTCAGATTAAGATCAAGCCCTGCCCACCAGGATTTCAATTGAACAATGTCAAAGGCGTTTGTGAATGTATGAGTTTTTTCGACTCAGTTGATGTTTCTTGTAACGCTTCAACAAAAACTGTTCAACGCAACTCAAATTACAACTGGATTGGTGTCATTAACAGGATGAATTCATCAATAAAGGTGATTGGTTACGCTGAATATTGCCCTGTTTGGTTTTGCAACACCTCTGTCCGACTAGTGGACATGAGTAAATCCTCTAATACTAGCACATGCATTAATAACAGGGAAGGTACCATCTGTGGTAACTGTATTGATGGGTACAGTGTAGCACATGGCCATAGTGGTGAATGCATACGATGTACTAACAGAGGTCTATGGTGGTTAATTGGTTTTTTCTCCAGTGGAATTATCATGGTATTAATGGTGTTCATATTCAAGTTAACAATAGATCGTGGGACGATCGCTGGAATTGTATTTTATGCCAATATGTTTCGCATTGTTAAACTAACTCTCAGCTTTAACAAACCGTATTTTTTGCCATTTGTGCAGCTCATAGAACTGTTGAATTTACATAAAGTATTTGCTTCTTGCTTTTTTGAAGGAATGGAATATGTCTATGTATTTGCTATTGAATACTGCTACTCGTTCTATCTATGGTCGATAGTTATTGTAATTATTGTGGTTGCCCGTTGCTCTACTCGGCTCACTAAGCTTATAATGGGGTCATCTGTTCAAGTATTAATGACAGTGGTTCACCTGTCCTTCATTACAGTACTGATATCTGTAATTGACACATTCACTTATGCTGAAGTATGGTTCGATGATAACAGTACCTACGATGTTTGGCTCTACAATGGCACCATACACTATGGACAAGGTGAGACATGGTATAATGCCAGCATGGCCTATATGTATATGTGCCTATATACCTTAATTATTGTAACTTCATTGAAATTGGTACTTAAATTTGTTTCTTTTTTTTTGCATACAGGTAAACATCTACCATTGCTCGTGACGGCCTGTTTCTTCTCTGTAGTTGTGATCATACCGTTTCTATTAATTGGAACATTTGGTTCATTGTGTTTACGGTTTAATATTATTAACAAGATCCGTCCTGTTATTGACACTATCCACGGTCCATATAAAGATCAGTTCAGGTACTGGTATGGTGTTCGATTGTTGCTCCTGGTTATCGTTGCTGTCATTAATCCTCTCCTCCTTGGAGTCCGGGATCCATTCATTAGATTATTGATACAGCTGTTTCTGGTGATCCTATTCACACTGTTTCAAGTGCACATCAAGCCTTTCATCAAGGCGTGGATTAACATATTGGATCTTTGGTGTATGGTAAACGTCATTTCCTTGTTGTTAATTAACCTGTATGGGTTAAAAAATGGCGATGAATCGTCAGATTATTTGTTACTGTTCAATGTTATTCTCGTATCTCTAACCATCCTTGGTGTGTTCATATACCATGCCATTTTGCTTGCCAGGAGGTGTCTTGTAGCCATCCCGTGTACCCGCCAGTACTGTATTGAGAGCCCACGTTTCATGAATCCAATCAATAGTCTATATCGGTCAAGAGATAAGGTCAATCAATGTGCAGACAGTGATAAAGTTGTTGTCTCGTTGCCTGCGGCACACACCCACACCATTGTATCCAGAGATACTAGTGGTACTAACAAGAACACTGATGGTTATAATACTGGTGAATCACAACAGGAGCTGTTTACCTGCACTGAATATTGTGATTTACGTGAACCGCTTCTAGAGCAATAACTGTTATTTGTTGATTTGTAAAACTGCAAATGATTGTATTGTATTGATGATGTTTGTTTTTTTCCTTTGCTTTTTTGGTGGTTATATGTTTACAATACTCAGAAAATTATATTATATCAGGTAAGTGTATTTGTGCACTTTAAATTGCATTTTTTAAAAAAAATTATAATTATAGTTTGATAGCTCGTTAATGTTTAAATGAAATTCGTGGGAGGAGCCACACGTGCAATTGGTTTCAATATTTATATTCATACCTTTAGATTAATTCGCAATACATTATCACATCCTAAGTATAATTATACATTATCCCTATGAATATTCTATACTACACCAAAGGAAGTACAGATACAGTGTTGTTTTGCACAAATCACAAGATAGAAGCTTACAGGAACTAGGTACATTACAGAATAAGAAACTTTGTCTTATTGCATATGATGCGAAACACTTGATATGCATTTATCTTATGTACAACATCTTTCAGATCAGTGTATGCTATAGGGATTCAAAAATACTTTTTTCAGCTGCATAGTCCACCCTTGAAGTGTAATGTGAGGTAATTCACGAAAAAAATTATAGTTATTGAAAATCAATGTTGACAAACAGCTAGATCTAGACACTGGAAGATAGCTTGTTTCTGTCAGTATGCATGGATATTTAGACATACAGTGGAACCTCCAAACAAAGGACATACACTTTGGGACCCTACATAATGTTTTGTCTTTTAAGGTAGTACGCACACCATGGGTGGTTACAGTCTCCAATCACCATTTCTATGAATGAGGCATGCATGATACATTTACCTGAAACTGGATCCTGATTTTAGTTGATGTCCACTGCTCCAGTCACTAGAACCAGCAAA
>JAYJLX010013228.1:0-17893 GCA_036873525.1 Chalinula nematifera | reverse complement strand
TCGAAGAAGACTATAGTTTTTCTACTCACTTTTGCATGGTTACAGAAGTGTTTAATGACAAAACTAACTATACCAGTTGATAGAGAAGGCTTCGAAGTACCTATATCCGCGAAAAAACCGTGATTGTCAGAGAAAAAATTTTCGAGTTATTTTTTATCATTACTCAATACATTTAAACTAGTCACAACTGTTGCTTCATTAGGTTTCTTAGGAACGATGAAAATAGCTACCACGAGTTGTCTGTTATTTGCTTTACTCTCATAGCGCCGGAAACGATGTTGCTTCGTTTGCTCTTTCTCGCTAGTTCTGTTCTCTGAGTCAATTAATTTGCCACACAGGCTTTCCCAATTTACATTCGAGGGACCGAACACCACTGGATCTTCAATCTCATCACTTCCTCCTGAAAAAAGCGGTCTGTGGTCGTTTTCGACCTCCATCATTCTGGCTAATCTGGCTGATTTTTCTCCTCCTATGGAGGGGAAACAAAAGGAATAATTCGAATTACTCGTGCATGTGTGTATGTGTTTAGACAAAGATGATTATCTTTGTTTGGTGACATGTTTCCTAAAAAATGAAAACAAATGACACAATTAAGATAAGAATTAATAAAACAAAACCAGACTAAAAGGAAATAACACAATTATAATAATTAAACTTATATAATAAAAATAACGGTGCTGCATGGTGAAACCAAGAGAGGAGAATTGAGAAATAAAAAAAGTATAAAAGAGGAGAAACGGAAAAAATGTTTAAAAAATTGAAAAAAATTAATATAAATTTCATAATTTTTTCTGAATTACACACTAAATGTGTGTCAGTAAAATGAAAATACTTGGTTTGTCGTAGAGATAGACATTATTTGAATTGCTAATTCAATTTTTTTATCAACTGTTAAGCCTCTGAATGTTCGAGCTACAATTTTTGACAATAAAATGAATTTTAAACACCATTAATTATATTACTCAAAAAATGTTTGCAACACCTCGGTAAAAAACACTGCACAGGTGACTTAAGTCATGGGTCAGGCCTCTACAGCCGCTAAACTTTAGTTGATCATAACTCGAGTTTAAAACAAGAGGAGATAAGTTGCATAACGAGAACTATCCTGTGCTAAAGACAGAAACGCTGCAAAACAATAAAAACTAACACGACCAATACCGCTTTTCATCAATTGACCTTCAACGAAAAACCCGGTGGGGTTCCTGTTATGCAATGGCTCTCAAATTTGCTATTTCTACGTTTCAACTCAAGCTATCAAAACCTCCAAACAATTTACAGTAAGGTTTTGGAAAAACCGACAATTCACAGGCTTTTTAGGCCTGTGTTACGGTACAAGCAGGCCAAATACTCAGAAAACATAAGCAGTCAAGGTTTTGATAAAAGTTATATTACACCACTTTCCTACCCTGGTTTCGTCTCCTGTATCATAGCGGAACCCCACCAGACTTTTGCCCGAAAAAGCACTCGCCACCATTACTGCTCACAAATAAATGATGACGTAAATCAATTGAAAAAGCTCATGCGACTGTAAAATTGTATTCTAATAATACGTGCATCAATAAACGTCACAGCGGCTTGTAGCTTGCATTTAGCTGCATGGTTGATTGAACATCATTAACAACTGATAGCAGCTGTCTCAGCTTGACCCAGGACTTAAGTTACCTGTGGCCTCCCGAGTGCCGTTCAGAATGCCAACATCTGGTTTACCCTAATTTATAATCATTATCAGAAAATACGAAAATTTTGAGTATGCGAGTATCTGTCATTCGTCCCACTCCTACCCAAAAGTAACTTTTACGCCTGCCGGCGAAGGTGGATGAGTAGTTTCAGTAACATTTATTTTTAAAAAAAAGTAATGTGCACTTACAGTATTAAACCGCCTTGGTAGTGAGGACAAGACCAGTTCGTTCTCACCAATAAAAAAAAGGTTTGATGCAAACTGCTTCCACTAAAATTATAGCATTTGGCATCTCCAACATCTCTTGGCTATATACATTTAAGCAAGAATAATTGTTAGCAGTCATCTCTGAATCCCTTGCATGCACTTACTTGTACTAAATGTACATATCCCTTCCTGTACACACAGATATAGATCTTAGTAGTGGCACATTACCATGCAACAAAGGATTCAGCACATAATAATCATTCTATGACTCATCAAGGAAATTAGTTTTTGTCTTTAATCTTTTAATTTAATTGTAGCACCACAAGGGATGCTTTTCAAATTTTAAGCAGGCTATTTTAGGTAGGCTTAGGCACATAATAGCTCGTGCTTAATGACACAAAAAGCATACTGAATAATTATTAGTAGGCATCAATAGTATAGAAACATTATAATTATATACACATATAAATGTACATGCTTATAGCTTTGTCACTACTATATATATATATATATAAGGAGCACGTTATATTAAAAGACGTACCACGTACAATAATCCTTTCTTATATGAAATATATTACACAAATAAGTGTCTTAATCAAGAAAAAAAAATGTGATTAAAGACTCATGCCACCATTGGGCATTAGTTAGTTGGTACAAGTTACTACATTCAGTGTCATATAATATGTACGGTGCATTTAAAAAAAAACTAGACTCAGTGAAAAGCCTTCCAAAAATTCTTCTACTCATTAAGTAAGATTCAGTGAGAATCATGACAAACCAGCAGCTTATATATGAGTGTATTGTGAGTTTACAAATATCTCCATATGGCTACAAATTAATCATGGAGACATAATCATATTCATTATTACTATGTATAGGAACAAAAAGGAGGAGCTAAGAAGCCCAAATTTACTTTAAGTCAGTAGGCGTGGTCAAAATTTTTTCCCAAGCAGTCCACCGGAGAAAAACAATGGCTGGAGTAGGATTAGGTTGAATTTGTTTTATGTACATGCAGCCTTTCCCGTCCACTTTGCTGTGCTCAAGCAACATAAATCGATAGCTAACAAAAGTTTGCAACATATAATATGTCTTTTTCGGCCTATAGAAGTGTGAATTCTTTATATAGCTTACTTTTCAATCTTGCCTATTTAGGTTTACGGGCATTTTATCCCTACAAAATGCCGTCTACAAGAAGGTACTATAAATAGAATATTTGTAGAAACTCGTGAAAAATCTGTTATTGCCTTTAAGGGGCCTATAAAATGGGGAACAACTTTACAAGAAAAAAATTTTATCACTGCCACCGCCTACTTACGGTAATGCTTTAATTGAATACCTATTTTGGCCAAGGGGGTCTAAACAGCTGCTGGATTACAAAAGTGGTCAGATTTCAGGGTTAAATAAAAAAAGTATAGTATATGTAAAAGAAGGTATACAGATCATACTATGCATTAAATTTTAGTTCATAGTACATACACTTTATCATAACAGAATGGATTCTAGTCAAGGATAGTATGCATGGGGATAAGTTGAATAGTAAGTTAAAGGTTGTGTCTACTGTCCCGGCAAAAGCCTATACTTATAGTGTATAATAGTGGGTGGGATTAGGGTTACTATAAGCTATATACAAGTAAAATATTATTTAACGGGAGAATAAGCTAAAATATGCAAGTCCCGTTGCCGAGACTGGAGACACAGCCTAAGAAAAAAGGTGATCAAGGAACAGTACACCAAGTAGGGGGGGGGGGGGGGGTATGTGACTCATTGGAAAACAAGAACAAAAAAAAAGATTTCTCGTAAACTGCACCCTAGCTGGGAAGCAAGCAACACCAGTGCCTCCAAGTATACTGATTTATCAGTATTTTATAATGAAATTTGACTATAAATACTGACAAATAATTCAAAAATACTGATTTTTGGTCTAGCAAACAATGCATGTTTTAATGGAAATTAGGCCAGCTAAAAATATACTAAAAGCTTTGGTAAAATACTGAAAACCTACAAAATAATACTGAATTTTAGATGATCCACTTGGAGGGACTGCAACACTTGAAACAATTCCAACATTGGCTTTAAACTGAGTTGCTTGTCACTGACACTTAATGGATTACTGAGGGATACACTCGGGATACCTGTAAGTATTTCGCACAGATTATTTTTCATCCAAGTATATATATATATATAGTCCTCCTTTTAGTCCACTGCTATCATACTCTGAGATCTGCTTTGCTATTAGCGATGATAACAGACAAAAGCAAAGACCCCTCGGCAAAGACAAAGTGGCTCTTGAAAATTTTGTACCGTCCTATGTGTACGCACGCTCCACCTCGCGCTCCACCCATATCATAGATCTGGATCTATATTATGATACTTCTTGGATCATGGAGCTGAGAAAACTTATGATTAAAGACTGAAGAAGAACGGAGAAAACTCGATCCGGATGAAAGGCAAGAAGGACTTTAACGTAGAAGAAACTGTGGTCCACTACAACCTACAAGCTCCATCAATGTCGACTGTACTTCCTACATCACTGTTGTTATTCTGATTACCAGGCCAGTCAGCCTGCACCCTTTTTAACATTTTTTTCCCATCAATTTATACATAAATGATCAATTAACTGTTGTCTGTTGATAACAAAAGAATGCAGCATGATAGTATAAAATACCCGGCGTAGTCTAAATACAACTACATTCGCGAAAGCTCGCCCCAACAATGTTTACATTTGTCTAGTATTAATCTTTCTAGACTAACAAGTGAACCCCCCCCCTTTATCTCAGTTTGTCTTCATCTCTCTGTTTCTTTACGAGTATAATATCTATGCCTTAACCTAAGCCCTCCCTTCCTTTTTCGTCTTTAGTATAATTATATATAGTTAGCTGGCATTTCCTCATGCACAAGGGCTAGCTTATAGTATAATGTTACTGCATGCACTGAGCTGGGACACTCCCTCTCTCTACTGCAATTGATTGTTAATTTCTCTTTCATCCTCTCTCTCCCTTTGAATTTAGGATGAGTTACAGTGATCTAAGGACTCTTATAATGAACACGTTTTCTGCATGAAGCATGCAGGAATGAATGCTGTGTGCATGATTCTGCCTGTAATTCAACCTAACTAAAGCGTAAATTTCCTCTGTTTGCAATAATGTTGATTGAAATTATAGAATTATTATTATTATTATTATAATCATTGGTATATGTAAATAATAATTAATTCAACACAAATCATTGTTGTTCAGTATTCAGTTTAGTCAATTTTTGTTAGAGAACTGATCAGTCTGCTAGTGCAAGGGGGAATTTGTTGACAATCTTTAATGTTAAGTACATATGTTTGGAAAAACAACAGCACAGCTGCTGTGGTTTTACTATAAGCTATATCAAAAACATAATAAGCTGCCATTAAGTCGAGCACTGCATCAATCATTGTCTTTGGCTCCATAAGTATCTGCTTTTCAATTATAATGAAATACTGAGTTTCGACTTCTTGTCGCATTCCATCAATCATCAATATATATGGAGTAACTTCAGAAGAATCTTCTATTTCTTTCTCCACGTCTATGTCAGTTTATCATGAAGCATTATAAACTATAGCTCATTGAGTCACAATTATATATGGTACAACTTAGCAATAAATTTAAAATAGGGTGTGCACCATGCGGCAGAGGATTATTCCCTATAGTAGTGTTAACAGCAGGTTAGGGTGAAACCAGTTACAATGGTAATAATGGTTACAGAAATAATTGAAGATCATTCAAAAAAGTTGTACTATATTATATGGAATAATTCGGTTTAACTACAAAAATAACGTATAGGGTATACAATAATGCACAATAGGCCATAGCAGGTCACACATCATAAATTAAAAATTAAAGATATATACTTACACCGCACACATACTGTAACCTGCCATGTATACAATATAGGTTATATGGCAGGTTACATCAGCAGGTTATACTATGTTATGTACAAGTATATAGGTTATGCATGCCGGGCAGGTTACAATACTGAAGTTATTACAGTAGATTACGTATATAATAACCATCATAGCCAGTTATAAGAGTACTATAGTGGATAATTGCCCATAGCACCATGTCAATTAGCACCATATATGTGATAAATAATACTAATTTGCCATCACATGTAAAAGTACCTTTATTTCTTTCACAAAAATTCCTTTCAGTCCTTTGGGATAAAGAAGTCTCATTAATAACTGTGATAAGGTCAGAGCATTGGAGCGATCTATATAATAACAAAATATTTGATGTTGTAATAAAGCAAAGGCCAGACTGCGCATGCATGTATGCATGCTGCCAATAATTGATTCACTAACCATCGGAAATTGAAGGATCATTAATTCTTTCCATTATTGCTCTAATCAATGGTCTACTCCCTGCTTCAATGTTGCTGAATTTGAGCAATTTTCTCTTGCACTCTGGCCATGATGCATCCATTAAGTCCTTAGTCCGTTCTACCTTGAGTTCAGCAACCCATCGAAACTCTCGCCGTAACTATAAAATCAATATAATATCAAATTTATGGTCATGCATGCATGAGCAGTCTGAATGGATTTCTTATGCTCCTCCCCCTGCTAGCTCATCAAGTATATACTTACAATAAGGAATGCTATAAACTATGGCAGATGGGAATATATAATATATAATAATATTGTTCATTGCATGGTACTCGAATATATCAGCATGCATCAGTGTTAAAATAACTAACTATTCCTTCAGTTGACAATGGAGGGAAGTTTTCTAATACTTCTTGTACAGTTGGTTTGTCTGTTTGTATCCATTTCCATCTTCTCTCTCTTGTGCTTTTCATTAGAGCTCTAACGGTTGCAGCATTTCTTCCCTTTTTCTTATTGAATTCTTCTTGAAGCATTCGCACTTTTTCATCATATTCTTCTTTCGATAATGTATTGGCAGCATCGATTTGATCCATTCTCACTCTCTTTGGTGTAGATCCAGTGGCCTGCTTTGACTTATCCTTACTCTTTTGTTGCCGTTCCTCACTACGATCACCAATAGGGGGCTTGCGAAAATTTTTCATCGCGTTTCTAAAGCCAAGCTTCCACTCACCCCAATTGCGACATTTGAAGAATTTTAGTATAGAATTGCAGATACTTACAAATCCAGTTGAACTGTCATCACGAAGTTTAGGATACTTGGAAATCAATTTTTGGCATATCATATTGTACCCGTCAGGACCTGGATACCATGTGTGCTGTAGTACAAGAGATTGTAGTGTCAGATGAATCTGCCGCCTTGATTTCGAATCAACAATGCCACTGTTGATTGCCCTTTGAACATTTAGTGAAAAGCAATCTCTGTCAGGAATGTGAAATTCGTCATACCAAGACTTATCTACAGCCTTTTTAATCTGTTTATGGTGAGATTCAGATTACACTATTGACACAACTACTGACATCAAATACCTTAAGCATTTGATCATTATCCACTTCTTCAAGTGCATGTGCAAGATCATCAGGTTCATGGTCATTCCGCTTAGGATCTATGTCATCCTCCCTGCATGCAGTGGTACTGCAGTGATTTTCGTCAATACCCGTACTGTGACCTGATGAGGATCCATGTTGGCCAGCATGATCTCCGCTTTCTTCATTATCTACTTCGTCAAATGATCTCTATATAGTTTCATAGTAAAGGCACTCATGAATGTCATATCATTGCCAGTCAGTACATGATTATAACAGCCGCAGGCGGTATGGCATATGCTTATCACTGACTGATACAATTATGATATTAGAAATTAAAGTACAAACCTTTTCCCCCTTGTTGCCTCTCAATACACTTCTTAACTTCACCCAATCACCCATTCGTAAGTCCGGCATCAGCTCCTTGATATCGTCTTCCGTCATCAGCAAGAATGCTGTACCACATATCTCTTCCACTTGGAACTGGTTGATCACATTTTGTGTAATTCCTTTGCTTTCTAGAAATTTAGCAAACTGGTCAACGGTAAGATTAGCAATAGACACAGCCATACTCGCAGCTATACCGAGAATCGATCTTGGAATGTATATGCGACAGCTAATCTGAGCTGATGAGGAAAAGTAGGCGTGGTTATAGATCTAGAATCTTAATCATAATTAGTCACTATCTATGATGTAATGAATATCTATTAGATCTACCAGTACTCGAACGTCAGTATGGCGATGAAGTGTTTTCTATGCGAGGCTAAAGAAGGAAAGTCCATTGTGTTTAAAAAGATCCGAGGCTACCTTAAGCATATTCAACTGTTCCATGCTCACCGACCTTCCTTCAATATCAATTGTGGAATTAAAGGCTGTCGTAGGAATTTTGTGAAATTCCATACTTTTCGAAAGCACATCTCTGACCGGCATAGCGGTGATCCTAACCCAACGAATTTCGAGGTAACTAAACCTAGTACTCAACCTGCTACTACCTTACCCATTGACGGTAATGATCCTGATCATTGGCTGTCTCATCGACCTGCTAGATCTACGAGTACCTTAACGATCAATCATACATATGGCAGCAACGACATCAGTGACCACCTAGAAGACGATCCCTTGGGAGATCATTCATCAGACCGTGTAGCGGATACTAATGATCCTAACTGGGAGTCATCCGTCACGATACCTACCTTGGATGAAGATGAAAGGAAAATTATTCAAGATGAACTCCAAGTATCCTCAGCCCTGTTTCTACTGAGTATTAAGGAACAAAATAAGTTAACACAAACTGCGATCCAACGAATCATAGATGGAGTGACTGGTTTAAACCAGACTAGGCTTGGATTGCTTGAGATTAAAAGGTGTATCACAGAAGCAGGTATAGCCCCAAGTTCGATTTCTGGGCTAGACAAACTCCTTGATGTCAACGATGGCCCTTTTGCACGACCTTTCGTTGGTTTAGAAACCGAGCACCTGCAGCAGTCGTTTTACAAAAAAAGGTTGAACATTGTGGTAAGTATAATATTGTGCCATGTACACATGATTCAATTATATTGACATGACTGGCATGCATTGTGCCGAATTCATCACTGTAGGAACCAGTATCCATTTGCTTAGGAGTACGGCGACACTGGAAAGGGATTGGTGCTAAAAGACGCTGCATAGTCAAAAAGGATAAGATGGTTTATGTACCTGTGCTTCGTGTGCTTGAGTCCCTTTTAAATAACAGCTTTATTTACAGAGAGGTATCATCATGCATTAATTTTTTTTTTCCACTTCATTCATGATTTCGGCCAGACTTAATTATAATTATACTTTTGCCGGTTGGCATTTATATAGGTACATTGTGGCCATAGCTTTCCAAGTGAAGAATTTATGAAGGATTACTGTGATGGAAGCTTCTTTAAATCACATTTACTTTTTGCTCATCACAAAAATGCCTTACAAATACAATTTTACTTTGACTAGCTCGAAGCATGTAATCCGTTAGGTTCAAAGGCCAAAAAGCACAAGCTAGGTTAGATACATGTATATGCATGCATATAGTGATGCTATATACTGATACAGAATTATATATTTCTTCAGGGATGTTCTACTTCACGCTTGGAAATCTACCACCTAAGTCAAGATCACAATTATCATCTATTAATCTTGTTGCGATAGTGGAATCACCTATTCTTATGAAGTACGGAATGGATAAGATCTTAAAAATATTTGTGGATGATGTTAAGAAACTTGTGAGTTGATTGTCATCTCATGTCTTGGTATGCTCAACTGAGTTTTTATTTATTATCATAGGAGACAGGATATAGTTTCACCATAAATAATAAAGCTGAAGTTTTTTATGGTACAATAGCAGTTGTTTCAGCTGATAATCATGGAAGTTTAGCATTGGGTGGATTCAAGGAAAGCTGTTCAGCTGTACGAATGTGCCGTCATTGTATGGCTACACAGTCACAAGCTAAAACCAAGGTAACTTATACTTAATCCTGGAATTCAAATTGATCTGTATACTATGATAGTTTTTGGAAAAACAATTCACACTAAGGGACGAAGTATCTCATGCTGATCAATGTACACAAATTGCAGCTGATACGGGTGGTGAACTATCAAAGAAATATGGAATCAACAGAAACTCCATTTTAAATGACTTGAAGTACTTTCATGTTTGCAGTGGAGCTTTAGTTCCAGATGTGATGCATGACATCCTAGAAGGGGTCTTAAGACACGAGGTTAAATACATGCTTCAGGTATATTAAGTCATTATATCAACGGTATATATAAAATCTATATGATTTCTTTTTATATAGGCCATGACATCAGAATCACTGCGATATTTCTCCTTGGATCAACTCAATTGCCATATAGAAAATGTTGAACTAGGATTTATGGAAGTAAAAAGCCGACCAACACCAATTACAAAGGTTAATGGATCACTTTGTATTAAGCAATCAGGTAAGCATGTAAATTCCACCACGTTAGCACTTCTATAGCATGTGCTATTTGCAAATACACTTTATACCTTTTCAACATTTATTTGCAGCTTCACAGATGTGGCTTTTAGGCAGAATTTTACCAATTCTTGTTGGACGATACATTCCAGATGACGACGAAATGTGGCAAAACTTTGGCTTAATGATGCATATTGTGGACATTTTATTTAGTCCCAAGTTATCCAAAGATGATGCTGGGTATTTAGCTCAGTTAATCTGTGATCATCATACGGATTTCTGTCGTCTTTATCCTGAGGCAAGTGTGATTCCGAAAATGCACTTCATGATCCATTGTCCTCGTCTCATTGTCAAGTGAGTTTATTGTACACATACATAGTAATATACTATACTAGCATATGGGTAGGAACAAATTGATAGTTGGGGGGGCTAGATTCAAAATCGCAAACTGTAATGAGATGCATATTGTGCCATGTTGATATCAGTAATCACTATGATTGAAATGTTTAAATTCTATCAAAATACAGATTCACAATTTGAACGAAGATGCATACATCTCATGCTGATCAATGTACACAAATTGCAGCTGAAGCCCCCTCCCTCATCCTACCCCTACCCCTATGAATACTATAAGTTAATGATATTCACCATTTCAATGAATATAGATTTAACATGTATACACACAAGGCCTATATTATAATTGTTATTATAGCTTAATGCCTTTGGACATAATTATTATAGATTTTCATAATTATTTAGATTTGGTCCACTTGTTCGGTATTGGACAATGAGATATGAGGCGAAACATTCCTATTTTAAACAGCTGACATTATCGATGGGTAATTATATCAATTTACCCCTATCCCTGGCCAAGAGACACCAACAAATGCAGTGCTATTCAAATCATGTAAAACTTCATGATTCAAATCGATTGATAATTGGACCAGGTAATTGACGGCACTGCACACATGCATTATACTCCACCCAAAGTATACCTGCATGTCTTTGTAGTCTATGTTATTGTGTATTAACATATCCATTGATATATGTTATGGTAATTTGCCTTGGTAATTTGTCTTTAGGTGTATAGAGGTATATGTCATGCATAAAGTTATGAATATCATTAATGCATTGGCATTTTGAGTGGCAATGTACATGCAGAGCGAGTATACTGAGGTAAATTCTAAATTTTTCAAAGTTTCTCCATAACAAGGGAGCAAGCCGGCAAACACCAAATCACAGTATAATATTATAAGTATATAGAATTTCACTATACAAGTATGCAATTACTTTTCATTTTGCATTTATAGAAATTCTAAAACATCGTTTCTGTGCCTATTGATTCTTCACTCAAAAGGCTGCACATTAATGATATTCATAACATATTAGCAATATTCATAATGCATTAATCAGCCAAGAACTTCTATAAACAAACATTGTTTTCATGCATGTGTGCATTTTTGTTGTCAAACCATACTTTTGTTTTGATGTATTACTTGTATTTCTGAGTATAGAAATTCCTGTATTGGGAGAAGAATTGAAAAGGGAACTTGGTGTACGTTTCAGTAATGCTATAGAGTAAGTCCATGAAAAGAAATTAATTACTCGGCACCTTTTATCAAAATGTCATTCAATGCTATATAGAACAAAATGGATAAAATTTGAAGGAGTGGAACATAGAAAAAATGAAGGAGTTGTGTGTGATATTCATCATGACTGTCCTGTACTAGGAGAAGTGACATCACTATATATTTTGGATAATTTAAATGTGTACCTAAGGATTAACTGCTTTGAAACATATTTTAACGAACATCATCGAGTATATGTAGTCCACAGTCCAATTAATTCGAGGATAGTGAAACTAGACGATTTGATTATACCTTTTTCTGTTCATATTAGACATATTCAAACATTGCCACATGGTCAAATCAAATGTTTTATTTTACCTTATTACATTCAGTAGTTTTTTTACCTTGTTACATTCAGTAGTTTCATTTGTGGTGTACTGAAAATACATTATGTCATCATGTGCACAGTTCCATGCAGTGTTATTCATTTAAAAGAGTCACAATCTCAAGTATATAATTATGTGTAAATGATTGGTATAACTGTACTATATAGTCGATTCCAAAATTTAGAGTTTTGACAAGTTTGTTTCATGGGAGGAATCACAATCTCAAGTAACCAATGAGTGATGCTTGCATGCAATGTGTCTGAAATCTTTGTCATTCATCAGTGTGCATACGTGGTAGTTGAATTCAGTACTGTGCATGTGCATGGCAGCTTGGGGCTGGGTGACTATAATTATTAGTTTGATAAGTATGATGCAACTTGCATCATACTTATCAAACTAACAATAATAATAGTCCAGAGGAGGTAGGACGCAATTAACCTTTAGCCACTAATTGTGAACTTTTAATTCTTCAACACTCACGTGATCCAAACTAGACATAGATAGCTTAATTATATGTGTGAGTCACGTGATCCAAACTAGACTTAAATCTACATGTGTGAGTCACACGAGAGTGTTAAAGAATGCAGTTAATTGTGTCCTACCTCCTCTGATATATGTCAGCACAGTACTTCCTGTTTCCTGTAGACCACACCCGCCCGCCCCACCCATTGACTATAGAGTCTAGTATAAAACTCCGACACGCCATTTTGCTCAGATCACAGTATAAGCAAGTTCCAGAGCGGTCATCAGGGTACTTCTATTAGTCAGGCTTAACTCTCGGTAGATTGTTTACTTGTCAAATCTCATGCACTTCACCGCATCACATGCATGGGTTTTTGTCTTTCTAGTTCAACTTGGTCCGTGTGCTTAGTGCGTCAGTCCTCAGGACGTCCGAGGTCTTGGTGAATCTCAAGCTAGATCGATATTGGTCTAACAGTACTACTATTTCACTCTCAGAAGGTATTGTTTATTCTTGGCATGTGATCACATGAATTTTTGTCTTATAGTTAGTCTGCGCTTATATTTATATATTATTATAAATATTATAGTTCACTCCGTCTGTGCTTAGTGTGTGGCAATGGAGCTAGTTAAAAGTGAGGTTACTGAAAGAACTAGAGTTCCCCCAAACTGTACTAGTACATCAGCGGAAAAGGTCATCAGCTTGCAAATAAAAATTACTGATTATGATTTATTGTTCCCTTTTTCTGTACATAGAGCCCAGCACAGGTTGCTGAGGAGACAGTGCCTCGTGTACTGGTTAGAACACAGTTGCAAAGAGTTAGTCACATGCAAATAGATCAGTCAGTGTTACTTTAAATCAATTTATAATTGCATGCGTATTCATGCAGGAATGGTTGAAGCCCGAGGATGTAGCAAGGATGGCAGTTGCTCATGCTGTAAGTTATTATTAGTGTCCTAAAACTATACATATCGCCATAACTAATTATACCAGTGCCATTTGTATATAGAGGGATCAGGAGAACATCCATGGAGTTCAATGTTAGTAGTCAATGATTGTAAATATAGACTAGCGATGTGATCAAGATTGTATTGTTTAATTATTGTAGTTGTTATATATTTTGTTTTATAAATTTTACAGTCACTTCCAGCAGTATTGGAAATAATCAGAGTGTTAATTCCCTTCCTTGAAAAGATTATCGACAGTGTTACCAAGGAATGAACTGTGTTGACTGGAGGAGTGACAGTTGGGTTTTTTTTGTAAAATTCTGGTTACAATAATCAATTCAATGTATAATAATCATACTAGCTTTATTGAAAAATAATTAATAAACTTCTTTAAAAACTTTTAAATCTTTGAGTTAATAATTTTTTTTAAAAATACAACCAAAATTATAAAACACCAGTTTAACACAAAAATACATAGCTAATTACCATCAATACACATAAATTCCACTCTCAACTGGTAACTCAATTTCTCTTCAAACGGTATGACTGTGGGATCATCCTATATGCATAACTCTACGGAATTCCACTACTCTTGCAATTGTAGAAGATCAGCTGAATGCGGCTCGCAATCTTGAAAATACAAAATACTATAAAAGCGTTAAGACATGATACATATCAATGCACTACAATGTATAAAAATGTATTAATATTATAAGCGTAATGTTTACATTAGTATAATGTTAGCAAATACACAGCAAAAAAGGCATACGAAGTATTAAATGATGCCTTAAGTTGAAGTTTACATTACAAGGCATGCTCAAAGTGTACATATCATTTTATAATGTAAGAATTACTAGTGTGGCAATAATGACCACAATGAAAATGAAAGCATTAAAGTGCTGAACCCTCGCAGTTATGCATGTATATACATTTGATCCGATACAAATGTGATTAGACATCACACTGTTTCTTACACATTAGTTGATCTTAGTCCGTAAAGTCCAGCACACAACCATACACATGCACTTCACAGTACAACGAAGCATACACTATAAAATCTTCTAAAAGTAAGAATTCTTCAGACTTAAAAAACTAACTGAACTAACTAAAAACTTACAAGCATGAAGTAAACTTGTAGATCATTTCACTAGACACACTCCTAGTCTAGGACAAGACTCCAGTATTTTTACACATACAAAAACTCATAATCACTCAAAAATATAATCCAGCAAATTAAAGATAAATAACAATTTGAGACTCACATAGGTACAGCAAGTTCCAGAAATTCTAGCAGGGCCAGTTTAGACAGCCCATCCAAGTACGATCAAGCAGAGCATTCAGAGGCCATGATTGAAATTTAAGTAGATCTAGGCGTGACTAACAATTTTTTTACAACATGTGCTCAAGGGGTGCGGTCTAAGAAAATGGCGACCAGCAAAACTATCGATCAATATACTCAAAGATCTTTGTCTTAACCTAGGCCATGTTTTCAAAAATCCCTTTGAATCGTGGAATTATTGATATTGAGTGCCTTCAATGGAGTGTCAGTGAAGTTCTACCATAAAATATCCACAGAGATTACGCGGTAACACACACACACACAGACAGACAGACAGACAGACAGACACACACACAAACCGACTACTATAACCCTCCGCCCATGCTCGGGTTAATAAAATGAAGTCACCCTCATGTCAAAACACACCTTTTAAGGTCACCAGCCTTAATCACACTCTGACCTCCTTTACAGCTACAATCCCTATAAATACAACACTTACTCTGACCTCCAATATACTATAGCTGCAATTGCTACATGTACAATGTAAAAAGACCAAAAATCCTATATGGATATATAAGGCCACTTACTGTATTATAGAGTTCGCTACAACTGCATGAAAAGTTAAAGGAGGGCCATGCATTAACTTTAAAAAGATGTATAGTTGTTGTAAGTTTTCACCCCACCCTAGTGAAACTCCTTCAACCCTCCTACACCTCACCCATACCATTAATGGACAAAGTAAAGTCAAACAAAAAGGTGAAAATTGAAAAAAAAAACCACAGGTTATATAGCAGCAAGTACACTATTTAAAATTCTAGCTTAAATATTTTCGTCATCTAACAAAGATTATTCAGTGAACCAAAAATTTTTATCACAATGGTGGTTTACACAGGCCTTGCAATAATTAAAGCTATACATCGAAAATTTTAGAAATGAAATTTAAGCTAAGAAAATAAAGCAATTTACAGTATAGTTATACAGTATAATAGTATTACTATGGAAGTACACATTGTACATGTTACATGTCCCTGTACAAAATAAAGGCAAATTGTGTTATAATGCATGGGCAATGCTCGTAATTATGATGATTAGGCAAAAGGTATTTTGTGGAGGAAAACATGAATGACGTATAGTAATTCAGAAAATGCACTACTTTAAATTTTGAATTTCAGTGTAATTATGCAGTTTGTGTCGCTCAGTATAGATATGTGTTTACCTTAATTTGCTGACTGTGTCATTTATTAATATCCAACACATTCCATACCCTATTAAAAGCAAGATATGTAAACAAGACCATCTGTAGATTAGTACTTTACTGTACATATAAACAAAATTTTACAAGGCAAAAATCTATTGAACACATGTACCATGGGATAGCAGGTTTGTGCCTGTATGTCACAATGTATTTTCTATGGATATACTTGATGGTAGAACTTAACTGACATTACTTTATTGTACTGATATATTTTTGTGAGTTTTGCTGTTCGCCATTTTCTTGACCAAGCCCCTTGAGCACGTGCTATAAAAAAATTTTCAGCATGCATAGTACTTAGAATTTTTGGATGTACAAGCCCATAATATCACTATAGGTGGACAGTTTCATAAGGGTCTGGTATATTACCTGTCGTTGGTGCTTGTGAGGGGAGATCAAAAACATGAGACTTAGCTTATTTTTAAAAATGTCCAACTAGTAAAAATTCAAGGAATATGACCAGGTGTTAAAAAAATTTGTGATCAAGGGGTGCGGTCAGGCAATCAGCATAACTGCATTGTTTCAATCCCTGCTATGTATATTTTACAAGAATCAGTACTAAAGAGGCTTTTTTACAAAAAAAAAAAAAATCCAAAATACATATCTATGGGGCCTATGTATACCTATACTACGTAACTTTACCTATACCTACATTGGTATACTACATTTCAAGCAGATTAATTTATTGTTAATGAGAATCATAAATTTAAAAATTAAAAAGTGCATGTATTGATAGTACTAACCATGGTTTGTCCAAATATGATCTTCACTTGTATTACAATTATTCTTTTGCTCTTGTCAGCTCCTAATAATATAAATATATACATGTATAGTAAATCGGCAGGATAAGGAACTATACCACTTGTAAAAATTGATACCCATTGAAACTTAATTGGGTTACATCACCTACAGCCACCAATGTTTAAAGGAGGACCTTCGCTAACATTGACTATAGGTAAGGTTAGTGTATGAAAAGATCAAATCAGTTAAGTTTAGTTATGCATGTAATAGAAAATAAACAGGCTTAAATTTGTCACGAATAGTGTCTTCAGGAATTAGGGTTTAAGCTGGATGATAGGCAAGAATTAAATATACTATTATTACGTTACATAAACTATGACATAACATGACCACTGAATTATACACATGCACTATGACATGATAAACTTTGTATATATATTTAATACGAGAATAATATGGTACTGACATGGTTAGGTCATAACGTATCATATAAACCCCTTAAGGCAATAACTGATTAAAGGGAATTACTCTAAGTCAGTAGGTGTGGTCGAAATTTTTTCCCGAAGCAGACTGCTATTTTGTAGGGACAATGGAATTTCTGAAGTACCTACTCTACTCCCATTAAAGGCACATTTACAATGCAACTGGATAATAAGCCTTAGAATGTGGGAGGATTACCGTGAACCAGACTCCAAAAAGGGAGTCTGGGGATATGAATACAAAGAGCTGTCACAGGCGTACCAGCGGGCACCACACAGTGCATTACAATCAGATTACTCCTTGGTAAAAATATCACATGATAATAGGGGAAAAAATCAATAAAAACTTGAAACTGTGTAATTAATAATTAAAATTTGTTGTAACTCATGAATACCATCATCTACACATTTGCATTCCATTATCGCAGCTCTTTGTATAGACCCCCTTGGCCAAAATAGGTGTTCAATTAAAACAATACCGTATATGGGCGTGGCAGTGATAAGAAATTTT
>JAYJLX010013117.1:0-12578 GCA_036873525.1 Chalinula nematifera | reverse complement strand
TCTGGCGAGTCGGAAAAAATTTTGCGCCAGTCGCGGCGGGCGGCGGGGAGCGCGGCGGGCGAGGGCAGCCACTGCGGTGCGGTTTCTTGCAGGGAGTTGGCGGTGGCGTTGGGCGAGGCGGGATAGGGGGCGGACGGGAGGCGGGACGATGCGGAGGCGGGCGGCGTATCGCGCGTGGGCAGGGTGAGCGGCGCCGATAGGGCGCGCGCCACGGCGCGGCGAATAAAGCCAAACACGATGCCAGGGTCGGAAAAACGCACTTCTAGTTTGGCGGGGTGGACGTTGACGTCTACCCGCTCTGGCGCCAGTTGCAAAAACAGGGCGTAGCCGCCTTCGCCATCGTGCGTCATGGGGCGCAGCGCGTCTAGAATGGCGCGGCGCAAAACACGGTCGCGCACGTAGCGGCCATTAACATAGGCGAATTGCCCGATGCGTTTGCCGCTGTTGGCGAGGGCGGGGGCGAACAGGCAGCCATGCAAAGACATGCCCGCCGTTTCTTCTTGCAGCGGCAATAGGTTGTCTTGCAGCAGTGGATACAAATGGGCGAGGCGTTGTGGCAGGGTTTGCGCGGCGGGCAGCGAAAAGCGAGTGCGCTGGTCTATGGCGTAGGCGAGGGCGATGTGCGGGGCGGCGAGCGCGGCGTGGCACACGGCGGCGGTGCAGTGCGTGGCTTCGGTGCTGGCGGCGCGCAAAAAGCGCCGCCGCGCGGGCACATTGGCAAACAATTGGCGCGCGCAAATGTCGGTGCCGACTGGCATTGGGCGCGGTTTGGGCGCGGCATTGGGCGCGGCGGGGGAGAATTCAAAACCATGCGGTTGGTTTGGCGGGCGGGCGGCGAGGGTGACATCGGCAATGGCGCTGAGGCTGGCCAGCGCTTCGCCGCGAAAACCGTAGGTGGCGATGGCGCCCAGGTCGTCTGCGGCGCGAATTTTGCTGGTGGCGTGGCGCTGGCAGGCCAGCGGCAGGTCGTCTGGCAAGATGCCGCAGCCGTTGTCGGTTACGCGCAACAGGCGCAGGCCGCCTTCTTCAATAGCGATGGTTAGCGAGTCGGCGCCTGAGTCCAGCGCGTTTTCCAGCAGTTCTTTTAGGGCGGTGGCGGGGCGGTCTATCGCTTCGCCCGCGGCGATTTGCGCGGCGACGGGCGGCGGCAAGGCGCGGATGCGGGGCGGCGATGACACGGGTGGCGGCGCGGCTAGCACGCGCCCCAAACGGCGTCTAGCGTGGCGCGGTTGTTGGCCTGCCAGTGGGCGATGGCATCGGCGATGGCGGCGGCGTCAGGTTGCGCCGCCAGCGTTTGCATAAAGTCGTCATCGGCCAGCAGGTGGGAAAATACCGACAGCAGGTTGAGGTGGGTTGTGCCTGCGGCGGCGGGGGCAATGAAAAAAAACAGCGTGTGCACCATGTTGTGGTCGCCGCCGTTGCCAGCGCCGTCTGCCGCGCCGCTTGCATAGGCGATGGGGGCGGCAAGGCGCATCAGAAGGCACCTGGGCTGCGGAATGTCGGCATGCATGTGCGGAATGGCGCCGCCGCCGCCAATGGCGGCGCTGCCCTGCGTTTCGCGCTGCAGCAGTTGCAAAAACAGCGTTTTGCCGTTGAGTCCCGTGAGTGTTGCCAATTTGCGCGCGGCGATGGCAAACGCGCGCTTTTTGCTGCGGCAGGTTGCGGGCAGCACGATATGCCGCGCGGGCAGCAGGTCGGCCAGGGAGAGCGGGGCGGGCGGCATGGCGCGGGCTAGCGGCGGCGGGCGTCTTTGTCGCGGCTTTTGCCGTCGCTCATTTGCCGCCGAATTTTTTCTACCGCGCGGTCAATGACGGCGTATAGGTTGTCGCCCTCTTCTTTGGCGGAAAAATTGTCGCCGCCCATGCTAACACCCAGCGCGCACTGGTGTGATTGGCGCTTGGCTTCTAGCACCACATGCGCGTGGTCTATGGCTTGGCTGGTGTGGCGCGCCAATTTGCCCAGCGAGTCGGAAACGCGGGTTTTGAGGGCGGCGGTAACTTCCATTTGGTGGCCGGTAATGTCAATTTGCATAAGTTCTCCAAAGGTGTGAAAAAAACGAATTAAACGCGCTTGCGCAGCGGCGCGGCGCAAATGCCCGCCTGCGCGCGGTGTTTGGCGATGGTGCGGCGCGCCGCCGCAAAACCGTGCCTGCGGCAGGCGCGGCGCAGCGATTCGTCGCTCAGCGGGCGGCGCGGGTTTTCTTGCGCGGTGAGGGTTTTGAGGAGGGTTTGCAGCGCGGCGCTGCCCGTGTGCGCGCCAAACAGCGATTTTAGCGCGAATTCGCCGCCCGCGAAAATGGCGCGCTTGCCGCGCAAAATATGCGACAACATGGCGGGGCTCACGCGCAACTCGGCGGCGGCATCGGCATGCGGCAGTGGTTGCAGCGCGGCGCTGCCTTGTTCAAAAAAGGCGGTTTGGCGGTCGGCGGCCAGTTGCGCCGCCGCCAGCACCCATTTGCGGCGCGCGCGTACGGCGGCCAGCAAGCGGCGGGCGGCGCGCTGCTCTGAGGCGGGGCGGTCGGTTTGCAGCGCCGCTTTGGGGGCGGCGCCTGCGGCGGGGCGGGCGCGCCACAAGCCGCGATGTTTCACAAACATGACATCGGGCAGCGCGGGCGCGGCGGTGGGCGCGGGCAAATCGGGCGCGGGCAGGGATTGCAAAAGCGACAAGGCGGCATCGCGCCCGCGCGCGGGCAGTTTGTCCCACCGTTTGCGGCATAGGGAGTCCCAGTGATGGCGCGCGAATTGCTCGGCGATGGCGCGGGCGGGCAACGGCGGCGTTTGCGCCAGCAGCAGCAAGACGCGCTCTTGCGGGTGGCGCGCCGCTATGCCTGCGGGGGCGATGCTTTGCAGGCGGGCGATGGCATCGTCCATAATGGCGGCGGGGGCGGGCAGGTCGGCGGGGTTGTCGGGCAGCGACAAAAAGCCGTCGTCTTCCACGCACTCTATCAGCCAGTGCAGCAGGTCGCGCGTGTCGGGATTCTGCGGCGTGTGCATGAGAGCGGCGCGCAACACGGCGCGAATGTCGGCATCGTCATCATAGTCGGGCGGCGGCGCGGCGGCGGCGCGCAAGGCGGGGTGGCGCGCCACGCAACTGGCCAACTGCGTCGCGTTCAGGCGCAGTACGGCGGCGGCGTCTATCAGGTGCGGTGAAAAACCGCCCGCCGTGGTAGATGTAATGGCAAGCATGGCGGCGGATCTGGGCTATTGCGGCCGCTGGCTGGCTGGCGGCGGCGGGGCGTTTGGATGGTCGGGGGCGGCCAAAAACAGATTGCCCGAATACACTTCTTGCACACGCTTGTTGCTCTGAATTTGCGCGGGGGCGCCATCGGCCAGCACACGGCTGTCGTGCAATACGTAGGCGCGGTGGCATATTTTGAGCGTTTCGCGGAAATTATGGTCGGTAATAAAAACGCCAATGCCGCGCGCCGCCAGCGCGGTGATGATGCGCTGCAATTCCTGCACCGCCACGGGTGAGAGGGCGGCGAACGGCTCGTCCATCAAAACAAAGGCGGGCGATTGCGCCAGCAGCCGCGCGATTTCCACCCGCCGGCGCTCGCCGCCCGACAAGGTGGTGGCGGCAGAATCGGCCAAATGCGCCACGCCCATTTCTTCTAGCAATTGCAGGGCGAGTTTGCCGCGCCGATGCGCGGGGCAGTCCGAGCGCAGTTCCAGCACCGCTTGCACATTCTCGCTTACTGTCAGATCTGTGAAAATGGATTGCTCTTGCGGCAAATAGGCGATGCCGCGCCGCGCGCGCTGGTGGATGGGCAGGCGGGTGATGTCGTCTTGATTCAGGCGGATGCTGCCGCGCTCGGCGCGCAGCAGGCCGACAATCAGATAAAAGCAGGTGGTTTTGCCCGCGCCGTTGGGGCCAAACAGCCCGACAATTTCGCCGCCCGCCACTTGCATGGACACTTCATCCAGTATGGTTTTGCCGCGAAAGGTTTTTGCCAGACGCGTGGCGCTCAGGCAGGCGGCGCTCATTGCCCAAAGGTGGCGCGCGCGCGCTGCCCCTTCGCCGCTTCCGCTTTTAGCGCGCCTGTTTTGGCATTGAAGAAAATGCGCGTGCCGCTAATTTCGCTATCTGCGCGCGACAGGACGGGGTCGCCCGTGAGGGTGGCTTGGCCGCTGGCCAAGTTGTAAGTCATCTCGCCCGATTGCAGGCGGGCTGTGGCGCCGTCTAAATTCCAAGCGCCTGTTATGCGCGGCGCGCCCGCCAGCGTTAGCACGCCGTCTTGCAGTATGGCCGACTCTGCGGAAAATTCGCCCTGCGCGCAGTTGTCGCCCGCGCACAGTTGGATGCCGCCCGATAGTTGCATGAACTGGCGGGCGGCGTCATAGCGCATTTCTTCGCCTATGGTCATGGTCACGAGGTAGGCGGCGCAGTCGGTGCAGCGCACACTGATGGCCGCGCCGCCGCCCGCGCGCGCGGTGTAAATTTGCGCGCCGTCAACGGTTTGGACGCGCAGCAAGTCGGCGCTGGCGGCCAGCCCGTCCGCTGTGACGTGCACATTGCCGCTGAACGTGGCTTCGCCGCCGTCTGCGCTGTATTGCACTTCGTCGCTCTCTACGTTGACCGCGCGCCCGCTCGCCGCGCCGCTGGCCGCCAGTGCGCACAACAGCAAAAACAAAAAAAACTTTTGCATAAGGGGGATTATACACCGCCGCGCCGCGGAAGCGCGGGCGCATTTTTAATTTGCGCCGTTGGCGCGGCTTGAATGCGCAGCGCGATGCACCTGCGCTCCAGGAGGGGTATTTAGATGCGGCAAGGTTCAGGGCGGCGGTTTGCTATAATCTGTTTACTATGACAATCGCAATCGCTTTGCATCTTGTTACGGTATTGCCTGCGGCGGCGCTGGGGGCTTGGCTGTTTGCCATGCGCAAGGGGACGGCGCGGCATCGGCTGGTCGGCAAGTGTTATGTAGGGTTGATGGTGGCGACGGCGGTGGCGGCGGCGTTTATTCCTGCTGAGGTGGGCGGGCGCGTGTTCGGGCATTTTGGCGGCTTGCATTTGCTGGTGCCCATCACGCTGCTGACGTTGTGGCGCGCGGTGCGCGCCATTCGGGCGGGGCAGACGCAAGCGCACCGCCATGCGATGATTTCTTTGTATATTGGCGGCATTGTGGTGGCGGGCGGCTTTGCGGTGTTTGGCCCTGGGCGGTTGATAAGTACCTGGCTGTTTGGCTAGCGAAATTTACACGCGCATCGGTGTATAATTCTCCCATGCTGTTGACACTAGAACAAATCAAACAACTGGCGACTGATTGCCTGCGGCAAAACGGCGCCGACGAAGAAAACGCGCGCGCGCTGGCGGAGACCATGACGGCGGCGGAGCGCGATGGTTCGCATTCGCACGGGCTGTTTCGCCTGCCCGCCTATGTTGCCGCGCTGAAATCGGGCAAAATGCGCGGCGATGCGCGCCCGACTTTGCAGCGCGTATCAGCCGCGCTGCTGCGGGTGGACGGGCACAACTGCCCCGCGCCGCTGGCGCACAAAACGGGGCTGCCCGCGCTGGCGGCGGCGGCGCAAGAAACGGGGTTGGCGGCGCTGGCGCTGGTGCGCGTGCATCACATGGCGGCGCTGTGGCCAGAGGTGGAATACTTGGCTGATCGTGGTTTGGTGGGACTGGCCTGCACTACGTATATGCCCGCCGTGGCGCCCGCGGGCACGGCGCAAAAATTCTTTGGCACTAATCCGCTGGCGTTTGCCTGGCCGCGCCCGGGCGGAACTCCCGTGGTGTTTGACATGGCCACGGCGGCGCGCGCCATGGGCGATGTGCAACTGGCGGCAAAAAAAGGCGAAGCGCTGCCGCCCGGCACGGGGCTGGACGCGACTGGCGCCCCCACCACCGATGCGGCAAAAGTGGCGGCGGGCGGCATGCTGCTGCCCTTTGGCGGCTACAAGGGGTCGGCAATTTCCTTAATGGTGGAGTTGCTGACGGCGGGTTTGCTGGGCGAGGCCTTTTCTTATGAAGCGGGCGAGAAAGACAACCGCGATGGCGGGCCGCCGCAGGGCGGGCAGTTTATTTTGGCGCTGTCGCCCGCGCGGTTTGCCGAGGGCGCAAAACAGGACTGGCTGGCGCACTGCGAGGCGTTTTTTGCGCGGTTAATGGCGCTGCCCGGCGCGCGCCTGCCCGGGCAGCGGCGGCATGCCAACCGCGCCAGCGCCGCGCCGCGCCAGATTGATGACGCGCTTTTGCAAAAAATCCGCGCGCTGATGAACGACTAGGGCGGGCGCGCCATGCGCACCATCGGGCTGATTGGCGGCATGAGTTGGGAGAGCAGCGCGCTGTATTATCGCCAACTGAACGAAGGCGCGCGGCGATTGGCGGGCGGTTTGCATTCCGCGCCCATTGTCATGCATAGCGTGGATTTTGCGCCCATAAGCCGCATGCTGCAATCGGGCGATTGGGATGGGCTGGCGGCGACACTGGGCGAGTCTGGCGCGCGTCTGCGGCGGGCGGGCGCGGCGTTTTTGCTGCTGGCCACCAACACCATGCATAAGGTGGCGGGCGATATTGAACGCGCGGCGCGTCTGCCGTTGCTGCATATTGGCGATGCGGTGGGCGAAGAATGCGCGCGCCGCGGCCTGACCGTGTGCGGTTTGCTGGCAACGGCGCCGACGATGGAAGACGGTTTTTATGCCGACTGGCTGCGGCGGCATGGTGTGCAGACGCTGGTACCAACCGCCGCGGCGCGCGCCGAGTTGCACAGAATTATTTTTGACGAATTGTGCCAGGGGCGGACGCTGCCGCGCAGCAAGCGGGTTTTGCAAGATATGGCGGACAATCTGATTGCCGCGGGTGCGCAGGGCATTGTGTTGGGTTGCACCGAGTTGGGGCTGTTGCTGGGCGAGGGTGATTGCGAAGCGCCGCTTTTGGATAGCGTGGCGCTGCATGTGCAATATGCGCTGGCGCGCGCCACGGACGCGGAGAATTAATGGATTGGACGGCGCTGCCCGCGATTGGCGCGGTGTTTTTATTGGCGGGGGCGGTTAAAGGCATGCTGGGGTTTGGGTTGCCCATGGTGTCGCTGGGGCTACTGACACTGGCACTGGATGTGGCGACGGCGGTGTCTTTGCTGATTTTTCCCGCCCTTGCCACCAACTTATGGCAGGCGCTAAGCGGCGGGGCGGGCGCGGCGCTGCTGCGGCGGGCGCGCGTGTTTTTGTTTTTTGCGCTGGCAACTATCGCCATTGGCAGCGCTTTTCTCACGCAAACGCGTCTGGCGGCGCTGGTGCTGGGCGCGATAATGATGGCAACCGCGCTTTTCGCGGCGCGCGATATTTGCCTGCGTGTGCCGCCCGCGCGCGAGGGCTGGCTGGGGGCGCTGTTTGGCGCGATAAACGGTTTTTTTACCGGTCTGACGGGCAGTTTCACTTTTCCGGGCGTGATTTATTTGCAGGGGCTGGGGCTGCGGCGAGACGAATTGGTGCAAGCGATGGGCATTTTGTTTGTGCTGTCTACCGTGGCGCTGGCGGCGGCGCTGGCGGCGCGCGGCTTGCTAACGCTGGAAGCAAATGCGCTATCCGGCATTGCCGCGCTGTTTGCCGCGGCGGGCATGCTGGCGGGGCGACGTCTGCGCCAGCGGTTGTCTGAGGCGCGGTTTCGGCAACTTTTTTATGTTGGCCTGTTTTTGCTGGGGATGGGGAATGTGGTGAAAGCGGCGCTGGGATAGTTTGGCGGGTGTGCGCCTAGCGGCGCGCTTGGCAAGCGTGGACGCTTGCCGCTCCGAGGGAATGGATTTTTGCGGGTGGCGTTGGCAGGCGGTTAGGGCGCGGGGTGGTCGGACAATCGCGCTTTTAATTCGTCCATGAAGCGTTTGGCCCAGGGCGAGGCGGCACAAAGATTGTCGGCGCGGATTTTTCTCAAGATCTCAAAAGAATCTCTGCCTTTTTTGTAGGACCCTTTTTGGCAGTTCTGGGTCGCCGATTCCAGCGCCCGCGCCAGCGTTTTTTTGTCCACGCTTTCAATTTCCCGATGCTCGCTCGGCAGTTGGGCAGGCAAAAATTCTTGCCCATAATAGGCTTGCAACGTGTCGCGATCGGCCACCAGCCAACTTTCCATGCATTGCACCATCAGGTGACACTGGCGCTCGGTGGCGCCTTCGGGCTTGTCCCAGTTGTCGCCTTGGCGGTTTTTCAGGTGTTGCCACGGGCGCCATTGTTGCGGCGCGCCCGTTTGGCATTCGGGCGCGACGGGCGCTTCGCTGTCTACCAGCAAGAGGGCATCTTCGCCATTGCTGATGGCTTTGCGGAATTTGTTGAAAGCGTTTTGTCTGCCGCCGCAGGCACGGATTTTAGGCTGGCTTTTGCCTTGCAGCGCTGCGGCGCTACTCAGAAAAACCGAGAAAGCCGAACCGCATTGCCTTTTCAGGTATTTGCTGTCGCCGCCGCCTTCAACAAATATCACCATCGGTTGCCTCCAATGTCGCCGCTCGTCCATAAATCGCCTAGCCGATAGTCCTCCAGCCACGGTTTCATTTTGTCGGCATCCAGCCGTTTAATGCGAGTGCCGTTTTCGTCTTTTTCGGTTACCAACACATTTTCGGGGGTGTCGTGCATTGCGTCTACCAAGAAATCCGAATGAGTGGTCACGATGATTTGGCAGCGCTCGGAGGCCTCCATGAGCAACCGCGCTAAACCCGGCAGAATGTCGGGGTGCAGGCCCAGTTCTGGCTCTTCAATGCACAACAGCGGCGGCGGGTTGGGGTGGTGCAAAATGGCCAGCAGGCATAGGTAGTGCAAGGTGCCGTCTGACAGGCGCGAGGCGGGGATGTCGCAACCGCCTTCACGCAGCAACAGGCGCAACCATGAACCGCCCGGCAAAATTTCCACATAATAGCCGTCTAGGCCATCGTAAAGGGTTTTTAGACCTTCTATCAATTGGCTTTTGACTTGCTCGTCGCGCGCCATGTCATGCAGAACCAACAGCAGATTTTCTAGATTGGCTTCTAGAAAAGCGGGAGAGACGTCGCTTCTTTGCGGTTGGCGCAGCGACTGCAGTCCGCTCTCGCGCGATTCGCGGTAAATTCGCATGCGGAGGAGCGCGTCGCCCAGCGCGGTTAGTTCGGGGAAAATATCGGGATCTCTGCGCTGCGCCAGGATGGATTTTGTTTTGTCAATATCTTTTTCTTGCAGAGTGCGCGTTTTGCCGTCGGCTTTCATGGTGCCGCTGCCGTTGGCGAATTGATAGAAAACGCGGGAATCGTCCTCGCTTTGCACGCGCTCGTTGGTCAGGCCAAAATAACCGTTTTTTTGGCCAAATGCCAGCGCGTATTTGAGGGCGCCTGTGCTAGGCGTGTTGACAATGGCTTCAATGCGCGCATCGTCCGTTTTGCCTTTGCCTTTCCACATCCATTCGTCTACGCCGCCGCCCGCGCCAATGGGGGCGGACAGGTTGTGCGGGGCGCAGCGCAGGAGGTCTAGCGCTTCAATGAAGTTGGATTTGCCTGATCCGTTGGGGCCGATGAGGACGTTGAGGTTGCCCAGCGGCACGGCGGGGGCGGCTGGCCCAAAACTCAGCAGGTTGTTGAGTTTGAGCGATTTGATAAACCGACTGTCGGGCATTTTGTTAACTTGCCGTGTGTTGCATGCTGCGGACGCGGGCTTCCAGTGCTTGCGCCTGTGTGGGGCGCTCGGTGGTGCGGTATATCTGCGCCAAGTAGCGCAGAGTGATGGCCACCTCGGGGTGATCTGGGCCGAACACCGCTTCGCGGATGGCCAGGGCGCGTTTGTGCAGATTTTCGGCCGAGGCGTATTGTCGGGTGGTGGCGTAAACAATGGCCAGATAGGTGAGTGAGAGCGCCACTTTGGGGTGCTGCAGCCCATAGGCGTGCTCGCGGACACTCAGCGCTTGTTTGTGCAGATCTTCCGCCAAGTCGTATTGCGCCAGGGCAAGATAGGTCTCGCCCAGGTTGCTCATGGCGGCGGCGGTGCGCGGGTGGCGCTCGCCCATTGTTTCGCGCAGGATGGCCAGCGCGCGCGTGTGCAGTCGCAGCGCTTCCGCGTACTGCCCCAGCGCCGATTGCGCCGCGGCCAGGTTGCTTAGGCTGTAGCCCACGCGGGCGCTGTTTTGTCCCAGCGCTTTTTCGCGCAGGCGCAGGGCGCGTTGGTGATACAAGACGGCTTTTTCATGCTCGCCGGTTAGGCGGTGCAGTTCGCCCAGGTTGTTTAGGGTGTTTGATACCAGCAGATGGCGCGGGCCCAATTTGCGCTCGCGGATCCACAGGGCGCGCTCGTGCAGTTGTTTGGCCTCTTTGTATTGGCCCAGCGCCACTAAAAACATGGCAAGATTGTTCATGCTGGTGGCGGCATCTGGATGGGTGACGCCCGCGCGGCTCTCGGCCAGCCGCAGGGCTTGCCTTGCCACGGCCAGGCCGCGCGTGTAGTCGCCATCGGCATACAGGCGCGCGGCCTCGCCGTTGGTTTGCCGCCATTGCGCGCCCGCGCCTGTTAGCGCGGCCTGCGCCGCGGCGGCGGCAAACAATAAAACAAGCGTTATGGCAATGCGTTTCATGGTGATGTCCTCCTTGGTTGGCTAGTGGGCTTGCGCCATGGCAAACGGCTCGCGCGCAAACACGCGCCGCAGCATGGGCTCAAAAAATTCCAGCGGTTTGGCGGCATAGGCGGGGTCAAAGCAGTTCTGGTCGTAGTCCTCGCAGAATTTGGCCGCGTCGTCAAACCACGGGTGGCCGCGAAAGCGGTCGCGCGCGTTGGGGTCGCCGCCCACATGATGCGCGTAATACACCATTTGGAATACGCCGTGGTATTTGACGATCCAGTAGGTTTTGTCGCTCACATAGGGGCGCAGCACGGCTGCCGCCAGTTCGCTGTGCGAGTGCGGCGCCAGTTCGTCGCCAATGTCGTGCAGCAGGGCTGCCACCACCAGTTCTTCGTCTTCGCCCGCCGCGTGCGCGCGCGTGGCCGATTGCAGCGAGTGCTGCAGGCGCGATACCTGATAGCCCGCCAGCGAGTGCTCAAGCGCGCGCAGGGCGGCCAGCAGGCGGTCGGGCAGGGTTTGGCAGTATTCGTGCTCCAGTTTTTCCAGCAGTTGGTAGTCGGCTTTTGTGCCGTGTTTCATCTGCGTGAAAGAGACGGTTTGCGCGGTCATGGGTGTTCTCCTTTTTTTGCTAGGCGCACAGGGGCGCGTATTTGTTCCAGCGGCTGTTGAAAATGGCGGCGACATCGCCCGCCACAATGGCGTCTCGCGCCGCCAGCCACGCGGCGCGATAATTTTCTGCACTGGTGATAACCTGCGCGGGCGCGGCGCGGCTGGCGACCAACGTGGCGGGAAAGCACTCGCGCCCGCTGGGGGTGTTTGCGGGCTGGTAGCGCATGTCAAAACTCCACCTGATGCCATCGGAGTTGTTGGCGCCCGCGCCGTGCACGGTGCGTTTGTGCAACAAGACGACATCGCCCGCTTTTGCGACAAGCGGCGCCAGACGGGTTTTGTTTACGTCTGCATCGGGAATGTAAATTTCGCCCACCAAGTCGCCTTTGCCGGGGCAGTGTTTGGTTAGGCCGTAGTCGGGCGCGGCGGCGGTGTCGGGGGCGCGGTGCGAGCCTGGCACGGCTTGCATGCAGCCGTTTTGCGGCGTGGCGTCTGTTATGGCCACCCATACGGTCAGAATGTTTGCGCCGCGCGCGTCTTC
Source organism: Chalinula nematifera (assembly GCA_036873525.1). Taxonomy (NCBI): domain Eukaryota; kingdom Metazoa; phylum Porifera; class Demospongiae; order Haplosclerida; family Chalinidae; genus Chalinula; species Chalinula nematifera. Next base: position 928 of record JAYJLX010013117.1, on the reverse strand, counting down.
GGTTACCACCGCTTCGTCTTGGTGCCATAGGGTGCGGGCGGTGTTGGCGTCTTGCGCCGCGCTGCCGCGCAGGCGGCGCTGCGGCGGTTTGATGCGGACGTGCTGCACCGGGCTGGCCACTACTTCTTCGCCCAGCAGTTGCGTGGCAATGGACACGATGTTTGGATGGGTGATGAGGTTGAAGATGCAATCGTGCGCGAACAGTCCGGCGGTTTGCCGCCAGTCGTCGCCAAACAGCGCCTGCCACTCGGGGACGCAGGCCGCCATGTTTTGCACCATGGGCAGGGAAATGTCAATATGCTGGTAGGCGGCGGGGGCGGCGCGCAGCAGGCGCGTGAGGTTGTCGCCGAGGGCGGCCAGTTGGGCGTTTTCATCGTTTGCCGTGTCGGGCGCGGCGACGGGCTGGCCGCAGCGCGCGAGGAGGTCTTGCACGCGCTCGGCCATGGCGCGGCGAATCGCGCGCAGCGAGTCGGCGTCTAGGACTTGCGGGACGATGAGGAAACCGTCACGCTCAAAGTCGGCGAGTTGGCGATGTGTGAGTGTCATTGCGTATTTTTGGAAAAAAAAGCCGCGGCGCGCGAGGAGCGGTGCGGCGATTTTCCGTTATTGTAGCAAACACTTAACAGTTTTCAGTAACAGTTGACAGGGGGCGGGCAGGGACGCCTGTCACTACGAGGGGGTGTGGTAGGCAGCGCCGGGGCGCTGCCGCTCCTGGGAGGGTTGGGTGTTTTGATGAGGTTGGTCTAAAAACTCTGGCCTGGGGTGGTTGCGGATGGGGTGCGCAGGCAGCACGGGAGTGCTGCTACTCCGAGGATGGTGGTTGGGGGCTGATTGTGGCGGCGATTTGGGTTAGGGCTTCGGGGTTGGCCATGACGGCGCGGTTGGGGATGGGGCGGTTGTTGATGAGGGCGGCGATGGCGAGTTCGGT